>WBMW01006187.1:180219-210148 GCA_013396635.1 Penelope pileata
AAAAAAAAAGAATGTAGAGTATTTTCTTTCCTGGTTGATTAATCAAATCGTTGCTTTTTATTTTTTATTTTTTTAAATAAGATTTTCAAAGTCCTCTTTTTCAGCTATTAAGCACTGTAAAGTAAATGAAAGATTCAAGAAGTGTTTTCAGCTACTTTGTGAATTTTGACATTGACACATTTTGGATAATACGCAGTTCAATAAATACAAATATGCTATATTAAAACATTTACTATTACAGATTATTGTATGGGGGAAATTCCAAAAGTAATGCCTCCTATTCTATCATTTTCGCCTTCTACGTCAAAAGCGAATGGTGGTATGGCAGTAGAGGTTGAACCTTCCCACCGATATTCCATTACATTTGTTGCTGTGTGACAGACGGCAGCAGAAGGGCAGTCTGACAAAATGGTGTATGACATGGAGGTGCACATGAAACAAAGGTGTGGAACTGATTTTCTCCACATATTTAAAAAATAGTAGCTATTGACATTCGCTGAAGCTTGCTGAACATTTTTGGAGACCAAAGTGTGAGGTGGCGGGTGATGTGTTTCAACAGCGGTGACAATGATGTGAAAGACATGTCACGTTTCAGATAACCATGCATATTTTTATGAGTGCAACATGCAGACTCTTGTTTATCATCGGCAAAAATTCATAGCTAACGGTGGTGACTATGTTGAAAAATAGGATTTTGTAGCTGAGAATTTGCTGTCTCAAGCAGTGTTACTGTGTTGTTTGTAGTTTTCCATGGAAATAAATAGGAGGCATTACCTTCTGAGTGACCAACATATTTCACCTCATCTATTATTTAGAAATGAATAAGAGATGGAATATTTATGGACTCCTACTCATCTTCATTACACTTGTGAGAAGTGTATACTGCTTATGTCTGGATAGAAAAGAGTCTTCTTATTGATCTGTCTATCCATGCATCTGGATAATAGTGGAATTATTTTAGTTTTTAAAAATTTTTAGTCACTGTACATTGGGATGAAGATATAGTTTTCTCAATATCTGCCAACAAATTGTACATCAGTTTAAAGATAAAGTTAAACTTGATCTGCTCAAGAAGATATCTCCCAGAAGTGCATGAAACATCTTTTACCGCATCACTTCTCCTCCACCTTGTGCAGTAATCAGTTAGCAAAGGATAGACTGAAGTCAGGATTGCATCATCAGAGATCTCCTATAGCAAAAAAGCTTACAGTGCTAATGAAAAATTGAAAAGGTAAATGCGACTCCATGCAATTACAAATTCTATTTCTCAATTTTAAACCCTATTTAACCAGATTTATGAAATCTGAAGTGGTTATATGAATAAATTTTCAAATGTCATACTAATGTATAAAAAATAATGGTGCCGTTACCTTTTAGTATTATTGATTGTTTCTAAATTTTCTCCTGCTTCAGACATAAATATGATATAAATAATCCCATCTGACTCTAATGATTGCTTACAAACATTGCATAATGGACTTGAAGAATTAGCCATGGCTGATTTTGCTATCAGATATTTAAGTTACAGGCACTGCAACACTATAGTTGGTTGGTTTTTTTTGTTTGCTTGTTTTTTGTTTTTTGGATGAAGATATAAGATAGTTAAGAGTAATTTAGAAAAACAACAAATAATCCAGTCATATAGAAATATAAAGAAATAATGTAAACAATATCTATTTTAAAGGAAGATATTCTAATATTTAAGACATATTCTATCCTCTGCTTTACTCTGTGGAAAAAATTGACTAGAGAAATTTACTTTTATAGTCTGTCAAAGAGTGACTTTCTCCTTCCCTTCCTTACAAAAGGCTGAACTACCTTTCATGCAAAATTCATATTCTCGTCAAAAGTAATATATCTTCTTAAATATTACAGAGAAGTGACACAGTTAGTCAGGTTGTTACTGGGTCGATTGGCAAAATAGCTATTTTGCTTCTTGCAGATGCCTCTCCATCTCTACTCATCTAAATTGCCAGTGATGTGAATGTAATAATAGATCTCTAACTCACAGATACTAGTGAAAAACGCTTATTTTGCTATTTTGAAAAGCTATGTATCATGAACACCATTTTTATATGCTGATAATGTCAAAACAGTATCCCTAGTGGAGCTGTAGCTGCACTCTACCGACAGCTGGGCAACAAGGAGTAATTGAACGTATTTAAAAATCTGCCCCATGTACTGAACAGATTTCATTGTCTGCTGTGTTTAAGGTCCACTGAGTTGTGAAATAGTTGCTTCGTTCACACAGATGTTAATATCTCCAGGCTCTTCTTTGTTGTTCCTCATTTACATATTTGCGGTAAGTTTGCTGCTCATGAAGTCAGACAGAGCTACTTGTCACTACCGGAATGTTGAATTCAGTCTTAGAAAGGAAATCACCACCTCCATTAGTTTATGCAATATGGAAAAAATTGTGAATATTTATGAAACATATAATGGAAACACACTGAAGTTATTCAAACATTGACAAGGAAACTCAGCTGGCAGACAAAAGCAGGAATAAGAATCATAAAGTCACAGAATCATAGAATGGCTTGGGTTGGAAGGGACCTCAAAGATCACCTAGTTCCAATCCACTGTCATGGACTGGGTTGCAAACCCTAGACAGGCACTAGATCAGGCTGCACTGTGCCCCATCCATCCAAACCAGCCATGAACACCTCCAGCGGTGGGGCATCCAGACCTTTTCTGGGAAAATTTTTTTAACGCCTCACCACTCTTTGAGTAAAAAATTTCCCCCGAGTATTGAATTTAAATCCATGGGAGGTGTGGGAGTGTCCTTGTCATGTCCAGCTTCTCATCTCCCAGGACCCTCAAGTTCTTCTTCTTCACAGGGCTGCTCTCAAGGAGTTCTTCTCCCAGCCCGTACATGTGTCTGGAATTGCCCCAACCCAAGTGCAACATCTTGCACTTGGCTTTATTGAACCTTACTAGGTTGAAGCGTACCCACTTCTCAAGCTTGCCTAGGTTCATTTGGATGTCCTTCTTTCCTTCTAATATATCAACTGCACCAGTTAGATTAGAGTCATCTGTAAACTTGCTGAGGGTGCACTCAATCCCATCATCTATGTCATTGATAAAGATCTTAAGGAGCACTGGTCCCAAGACGTACCCCTGGGGGACAGCACTCCTCGCCAGCCACCACCTGGACTTGGAGGTATTGACCACAACCCTCTGGCTGTGATCATCCACCAATTCCTTACTCACTGAATAGCCCAGCCTTATCCATTTCTCTCCAATTTAGAGATAAGGATGTTGTGTGGGACCATGTCAAACGCCTTGCACAAGTTCAGGTAGAGGACATCAGTTGCCCTTCCTCTGTCCACCATGACATCACTCCACCATAGACGGCTACCAGATTGGTCTGCCCTTGATGAAGCCATGCTGACTGTCTTTGATCACCTTCTTGTCCCTCATGTGCCTTAACATGTCTTCCAGGCAGATCTGTTCCATGATCTTCCCAGGCACAGACATGAGGCTTAATGGACTGTAGTTTCCTAGACCTTCCTTTCTTCCTTTCTTAAAAATGGGAGTGATTATTCCTTTTTTCCAGACACCGGAGTCTTCTCCTGACAGCCAGAACTTTTCAAATATGATGGAGAGTGGCTTGGTCACCACACCAGCCAGTTCCTTCGGAACCCTGGGATGTATGTCATCTGACCTCATAGACTTAAACATATTCATTCTCAGCAGGTGGACCTGGACTTGCTCTTCCCTTAAAGTGGGAGGGATTTTGCTCCTCTGAACCCCACCCAAAGGTTCAGGCACGTGAGAGGTGTGGGAAGTCTGACTGCTAGTGAGGACCGAGAGAGAGAACTCATTGAGCTCACCATGTCTGTGGATGTCTGTTCTCCTTTCTCATTTATCAGAGCGGGTACTCTCTTCTTTGCCTGTCTCTTTTGACCAATACACCTACAGAATTCCTTCTTTTTTTTTTGTACATCCCTCTCCAAGTTTACTTCCATCTGTTCCTTGGCTTTCCTGATCTCATCTCTGCATGTCCAGATGGCATCCCAGTATTTTTCCCAGGTCATCCATCCATGCTTCCACTACCTGTACTTTTCCATCGTTGCCCTCAGTTTGCCCGGAGGTCCTTGCTCAGCCATGATGCCTCCTCTGCTTGATTTCTTATGCTAAAGGATGAAGAGCTCTTGTCCTCTCAAAAAGATGCCCTTAAACAGCTGTCAGCTTTGCTTCATTTCTTTATCCCTAAAGACAGCTTCTCAGGGGATCTCATCCATTAATTCCGTAGCATCCTGACTATGTTTTCTGCCAGGCCCCTGTTCCTCGAGATAACAAACTCAGCCCTGGCATGGTCACTACATCCCAGACTGCCTCCAATTTTAACCTTTTTAATGACCCCTGCATTGACAAGCACCAGGTCCAGTAACCTTTGTTTGGTCTAATACCTGGACCAGGAAGTTATCCTCAACACACTCCAGGAGTGTCCTGGATTGTCTGCAGCCCACTTTGTTTTTTTCCCAGGAGGAATCTGGATAGTTAAAATCCCCCATCAGAATGAGAGCCTGTGAGTACTATGCTTCTTGTATCTGAAGGAAGAAAATATAATCCACAGGCTCCTTGTGATCAGGCCGCCTGTAGTAGACCCTGACTAGCAGATGTCCTTTGTTGGTCCAGTCCCTGATTTTTACCCACAAGTTCTCCACCTGATCATGACTGTTTCTCAGAGCCAGCTCTTAACAATCTATACATTTCTTTACATAGAAGACAAGTCCCCTGTCTCTCCTCCCCTGCCTATCTCTTCTGAAAAGCTTGTAGCCCTCAATCATCATGCTCCAGCTGTGCAGTTTGTCCCATCAGGTTTCTATGATAGCAATTAAGTCATAGTTTTCTAGTTCTGCTGTGGCTTCCAAATTGTATCACTTATTTCTCATACTGTGCACATTGGCGTAGAAGCACGATGCCACATGACGAGGAATATCTCTTTGGTCAGTTTGGGTCAACAGTCTGTCCCGTTCCAATTACTGGAGTGAGGGGAGATTCTTTAATATACCCGGAGTGAGACTGAGACACAAATGCGATCAAATGTTGTCCAACCAGTTTAATAGAAACTGGTCAGTGAGGGAGATGGGGATGGGAAAGCAGGCGATAGTAAAAGGGTAGGAAGTAAGAGTGAGGGTTACATATAAGAAAAGCAGGGACAGTCACCACCATGGATCCCACGCTGTTGTGTCGGTCCAGGAATATTTTCAGGTCCATGTGGGAGCAAGGGAGCAAGAGCGCAGGTGGAGCAGCAGCAAGCAGGCATCAAGGTGTCAGGTCTCAGGCAGCAGGCACCAGGTGAAGCAGGAGCAAACATCAGGAGAAACAGGAGCAGGCTCCAGGCAGCAGGCATCAGGCATCGTCAGGCATCAGGCCATCAGGCAGAAGGGCAGCAGAACCTCATGTCTCAAGCAGCAGGAGGTATCAGCACCATGTAGGTACCAGGCAGGTCCAGCCAGGCATCAGTCAGATATCAGTCAGACAGGAGCAGGTAGGCAGCTCGCATTTCCCCATTGGAGGAGATCTTCTTATCCTCCTTTTTGGCCAGCATGACCTTCCTCGGCACCCAGGTATGTCACGTATCACACAAACGGGCTTGCACATCTCCTTTGGTAGTTGCCTCTCTCAAGGCGCCAGTCTGAAAGACTGCTAGATGGCCGTTCTCTCATTGCCCCTGGTCTGCAAGCCTTTGGGCAGCAGGCAGGTGGGCAAACTTTGAAACAAAAGAGTTCTCACCACAAGCTTTGAGACAAAAGATTCCAAAACAGTCCCTTACACAGTCCTGGCAGTGTCCCCTCCTAACTTCTTATGCACTCCAGCCTACTCACTGGTAAGGCAGCGTAAGAAACAAAAGAGGTCCTGGCTGTTTAGGAACTGTTCATCAATGTATAAAATATTAACCTATTTTTAACACTGTTGTCATCACAAATGCAAAACATAGCACCACGCGACCTAATGTGAAGAAAATTATCACTGTCAAAACCAGTAAAATACATTATAATATATACTAGACATGGATGTTCAATACTTTGAGTTGAAATTGACCTTAGTTTTAAAATTTTTGCAAAAGTAAGCTTCAATTTTGCGCATGCAAGCATCCTTCCTTCCTGTTCTCTAGAATTAGGTAAGACTAAATGTTCTTAATAATTTTAGCAGAGGGAATTGATACATCTTTTTTAAAAATGTTAATTATTTGATAATGATCAGAATAATAAGTGTTATCCAATAAATAGTAGAAAATACAGATTGCTGATGTACAAATTCCAAGCACTGCAGTTCTATTTATACTGTAAAGATCAATTACTCTTCTATGAGCAGCAGAGAAGGAGGCCTCTATCCTATCATTGAAATAATTACCTCAGAGGGCTAGATATAACAACAATCTTGTAAATGTAGCAGAGATAACAAAGGATAGTATACCTACCATATTATGTCTGCAACTCGCTGGTATGAAGTTTGCAATATCTAGGATATTGCGATAAGAAATTAAAACTGTGTGATGCATGCTGTGATAAAAGAATGAATTAATTTTAAAGCAAGGAGAGAGAAGATAACAGATAAGATCGAGTCTTACCTATGTACAGTACTCCATTTCAGACAATTTCAAGTGTGTAAATATGCAATGAAACCCGAAGATTAAGATTTTAAGTACTTTGAGAATATCTAACAGGTGTGAACCTTACTCGTGATAAATTAAACTACTCTTTATTGAAAAAAAATATATATTCCTTTCAAGCAGGAAAGTATTTACTGATGGGACACTTACCTCTCTGGGTTTTAGCTTTCTCATCAACTTGTATTTTCCTTTCATTGCTTCATTCAACACTGCAGAGTATCGTAAATCTGTGCCATGTGCCATGCAGTCCCAAATTCAATTTGTTTGCAACCATCCCTGTTTCGTGAGCAAACCCTAGAACTAGGCTGCATATTCTAATTCACAGTTTAGTTAGCTTTTCATTTATCCCAAAGTGTCTATCATACGAGTTCTGAACAAGCAATGTCTTAATCTTTGTTTGTGTAAGGCACGATTTAAAAAAAAAAAAAAAAGTATTTCCATTGTACTTTAACTTCAAAATATTTGTGGAAATAACAGATAGGTTAATAGTGAGGTGTATGGGCAGCACAAATAAATTATCTCATAAGTTATATGCAACTCTGAAGACAGAAAACGTGCTTCAGGTTTAACTTTTTAAAATACAATTTGTTTCTTCTACTTTCAAATAAAGAATGATTTTAGAGGAATACTGACAGCTACATATATACCAGAACTCCACATATATTTCATGTATGAATGCTAATGTCAACATTGTGTCAGCACTGAAAAAGAGAGAAAAATATTTTCTTATGCATTTTAAAGTGGAGTTGATTCTTATCTGGTCCTAGTTTGTGCTTTATTCTTACATTTATGTATACATGGAAAGTTCTGATTTTCAGAGTACAGCTTTCCGTAGAGTACAGTATATTAAAGAGAATTGCAGTTCTAATGCTTACAGAATTTTTCCTGTCTTTATCCCTTCAGTTCCTGATGCAGTATGAACAGCAGGAAAAGCAGGCAGGATAGGGTAGAGAAAAATCAAGATATTTAGTACGTGACATATTCTATCTCGGTCTGACATTTCAGAAAGGTAGTATTCTTTGAGAAAGGTGAATGACTTCCTTTCTCCCATACTGTAGTAATGATCCTCCATTTCAACACTTAATCTCCTCTGTACCTAATAAAGCCAACCTATGAGTTCATTTTGCAGTTTCTGCTGTGATTAAATAACTAGTCAGAAAATTCTGTATAGCTATGGAGTCCTACTGCTATAACATTTTTCATTGGCTGTCAAACTGTAAATACGACTGAATGTTATCATTGTTTTTGTGCCATAATATTATAGATGACACAGCTATTTTTTCTCTCTGTCACTCAACAATGTTCCTGGCAGATTGTACTGTTTAGTCTGTGGTTTGTCACAGATCTAAAAATTAATGATTTATTGTCTAAAAATGCTGTAGGCTGTTTTCTGTATTTGTTCTGGTTTGACCTAGCAGACAGCTAAGTCCCACACAGTTGTTCGCTCACCCTCCCCCCTCCCAAGTGGGATGGGGGAGAGAATTAAGGAATAAATATGGTAGAACTCNTTTCTATTAACAGAACCCTTTAGTAGAGTAGTAAGCGATTTTCAGTGAGGCAAAATTGTTCTTATATTTATTATAGTCCTTTTTACTTAACAGAATATATTACAGTGTGTGTTACTAACATAAAATAACCCTTAGTATTTGTGGAGAAAGTGAGACAGTGTAATTTTGAATGAGGAAAATAAAATTCATATGCATCTTAAGCTGTGGATATGCCGCAAGTTGACTGCTTAAGTCATAAATAGCTCCTTATTATCCATTCCCTCTGTACAATGCCTGTTACATGTTTTATGGAAATTGACAGCTTGTCTGAAAAGAATTGTGTGAATAGTCAGCAGACCACCATCCTGGATTCTGTTCTCAGCTCCTACAGTAACAAAGAAAATCTCAAGTGGTAATACATAACTTTTCTCCTTAACAGAATGAGGAAAATTAGGGAGAAAAGGAGGGAGATGTAACAGGTGAAATGGGAAAATAAATAATGAGAAACCACTCATTTGCTTGAAATTAGGAACAGAAAAACTAGGTGTTTAACATATACTACATTTCAAGTTAAATTCAACTAAGATGTTACAATCAGTGGAAGAAGACAGACAATTATTTATCTCATTTGAATGTAGGTATTTAAAATGTACTTTAAAAAAAAAAAAAAAAAAAAAAAACCTGTGGCCTTTATTTTTCTTTCCCNGCCTGTGGCCTTGATTTTCCTTTCCTCCACCATTTATGAAATGTACATAAGGTAAATAACTTAAAATAGACTTGTATAACTTTTAGGTTCCTATAGTAAACTAATTCCATGTTAAAGTTAACTGTTTCTCACATTATATATCTGATACAGTTAGTTGATATTAAGGCATCAGAACAGAAATTACTGTGCGAAGTGAACTCCTGAACTACTTGTGTAAATCAGGGATGCATTTTACACGTATCACTACCATGTCATACTCAGTTGTGCACCTGATAAAGTCAATGGCTGTATTATGCAGAAAGTTGGGACCCAGTCAAAGCTGAAAATTTTCAATTGAAACATAATTTCTTATATGTTTCTTAGGGGAAGAGAAATCTAAATAATGTTATTGCCTTGCAAAGTGGTTGAAAGCCATTTTAATGATTATCTGCTACGCTTATAAGGTCTATGATATCAGGAGAACAGACTGCAACTTTTGCATTTCTTTTAGGTCTCAGGCACAAAATGATGAAACAGAAGACGTAAAAGGAGTTTGAATACTCTGCATTTGAGAATGTATTTTGTTCACTTACTTAAACAGTTGCACTGTAACAGAATTGTATACAGAATATAGGAATTACCATACCAGATCAGACATAGAAAACACATACTCCAGTATTTTATCGGTATTCTATCAACAGTAAAGGTTAATAGCAAATATTTTAGAAAAATGAAGAACACTACAGTAGAAAGATATGGAGTAATCTGCATCACGTATTAAGTCTTATCATGATTTCTAGTTGGAATACAATCTTCTAATCTTTGAAGCATGAAGTTTAATAAACCTTCCTCATTTTAATTACTAATTAAAACTCTGCATATTCTTACATATAAATTTGCTATGGTGTCATTAAGAAAAATGATGTTCTAATAAAAAATATTTATGAACTCAGTATTTCTCTCAGGTTCATTTAACTTTCCATCATGATCTTTGCCATAGTAACGTATATACAAATTATTTACTTCCTATACTACAAAGATTAATATTTTGAGCTAAACCACATTAAAATACAAACACAAAACAGGCATAAACTTCAGCTTAAACTTTATTTTTGTATGTTTGTGTTGACTTTCTGTGACAATGAATTTTATACTAAGTTAAACACTACATCAGATAATGTCTTTTTCATCTGTTTAATGCCTCAGGTTTTAATTCTACTGTTCTTTGTTGGCTTTTTGATTGTTTTGTGGTTTTTGTTGTTGTTGTTGTTGTTGATTGTTTGTTTTTAATCTTTGATGCAAGTAGAAAAAAAATATATAGGTGTGCTTGCAGCCCAGAAGACCAACTGGATCCTCGGCTGCATCAAGAGAAGCGTGGCCAGCAGGTCGAGGGAGGTGATTCTGCCCCTCTACTCTGCTCTCATGAGACCTCACCTGGAGTATTGTGTCCAGTTCTGGGGCCCCCAGCACAAGAACGATGTGGAGCTGTTGGAGCGGGTCCAGAGGAAGGCCACAAAGATGATCAAAGGGCTGGTGCCCCTCCCCTAAGAGGACAGGCTGAGAGAGTTAGGACTCTTCAGCCTGGAGAAGAGAAGGCTGCGGGGGGACCGGATAGCAGCCTTCCAGTACCTGAAGGGGGCCTACAGAAAAGCTGAGGAGGGGCTTTTTAGAAGGGCAGGTAGTGACAGAACAAGGGGTAATGGCTACAAACTGAAAGAGGATAGATTTAGACTACATAGAAGGAAGAAATTCTTCCCTGTGAGGGTGATGAGACACTGGAACAGGCTGCCCAGAGAAGTTGTGGATGCCCGCTCCCTGGAAGTATTCAAAGCCAGGCTGGATGGGGCTCTGGGCAACCTGGTCTAGTGGGAGGTGTCCTTGCCCATGGCAGGGGGGTTGGAACAAGATGATCTCTGAGGTCCCTTCCATCCTAAACCACTCTATGATTGTATGATCATGCTCATTTATGTTTTATTTTTGTAATATTATCACTACCCTTATTGGTCTTCTGTTCCAAGATATATTTTAAGAATAAAAATAGTCTTTCAATTTTTACAAAGATTCCTCAGCTCTTTGGTCATGCTATTATCCTTTTTTTGAATGTTTTTTTAATTCTTAATTTTCCAATATTCTCAAATATTTTAAAAAATGTAACAACATTTAAATAAAATCATCATATTCTTTGCACAGTTCCTTTCTCCATGTGTGTAGAGACATATGTCAATGTCTTGTGAGAGATGTTTTATCATACTTGTACAAACAACAGTGGTTTCTCTTGAGCTGTCAACATTAACTCTGGGGTTATTTTCCTGGCTAGTGAAGTTAATTAAAATTCTTGTGAGTTATATGAATAATTTTAATTTTCATTCACTGTCCCTTTGTTCTTTTTTTTTTTTAATGCTAAAATTCATAAAGTATCTTCTTATTCATTTAACTGCTGCCTTAAGTGCTTCAAGTTTCTCACAGCTGTAATTGGCCCTAAGTAACTAAATTTACGTGTTCTGTAAAGCTTGCTGACTAGTCTCCTAACTTTCAGACTCTTAAAAAATATATTGTCAAAAAAGGTATAACATTAAGCTTCAATATTACTTTCTTTTATATTTTTACATTAGAGAAAACAAATGATTCACTCTTTGTCTCGATTTTTGAAATTTATTAACAATATTTGTCTTTCTGCCTATGACTGTGATTTTGTTAAAATAGTAAGCCTTCCAACTGTAGAAGAATTACTCAAGCCCTAGCATTTATTTTGCTTTGTGCTTTAAATATCCTCATCATATGTTAAACCACACTAGTAAAAGTGTTTACTTTAAGTCATCAAGTTTTTTGCTATACAGACTAAACATGACATTACAAAAAAACAGAATATGAATTGGTGTTCCTTTACACCAGTGAAATCATATATTTTCTGTTTGTTTACTAGCCTTACTGGTTGTGATAAAAATGTTAAAAAAATATAGTAAAATACCAATTTGCTTTTACAGCCTCTCCATTCTTGAGTATTGACCACATTAGAAAAGAAATTACTGTAAAATGTATGCTATTTAATCGCAAGTCTTAATGGATTAGACAGTGGGGATTTAACAACTGTGTTTTGTGAATTCTATGATGAGGCCCATTGTAAGATTAATGTTTGCTGACTCTAACAATGTGATGTCAATTGTACCAGTAGTCTTAGCAACATGTAGTAATTATTAACTCTAGGCCAAACTACGTTAGCTTCCTAATGTGTGAGAACCTTCATTAAGAGACACCTTCAAGAACTTCTGTGGACTGCTTGGAAGATTGTGGTTTAAGGGTAGATATTTGTTGCTCAAAGGAAAAAGTGTTTGGGTATGTTTCACACATGCAGTCTAGTACATATGATGATTACAGTTTTTGTTATGAATATTCAGTAGCTAAGAATCTTGATATTTCTGCTAGGTAAAGAGAACAATTGACTTTAAAAGATTAATATAGTACAATAATTTTATACTACATATTGCAAGAAATCATTTTTATTTTCCTTCAGTACTTCCTAAAGAACTGAAAGTACTTTTACAATTTTATTTCTATCTTAAAAAAAAAGAAAATCAGAAAGAATAAAGCAAAAATAAAGAAAAAAAAAGGATGTATCCTACATGAAATGAGGAAAATTGAGCAATACTGAATTAAGAATCAAAATCAATATAAGATACATAAGAAAAATATACATCACAGTATCTTTGTTGTACATTTAAGAGCTTTTTTTTTTTGTACTATAGTAAAATGTAAAAAGTTGATTATGTATTTGTAGCAAACTACATATTGTATTATTGAGAAACTTACTTGTTTCCCCTTCTAGAGATGATCTAAAAATAATATGTAAGAAACACAGACCTTTGTAATGGAGATTCTATATAAACAGGAGAAGCTGCCTAAAATTGCATGTCCTTAATAATAATACCTTATCAAACAAATTTTTGAAAATTGAAAGGCAATCACTAAAAATTGAAAGCATTTCCTATCATTTACAAGAATAAGGATACTACTAAATTTCTATAGGTTTTGAATATTTATATAGTTTTGAAACTAGCTCTATCAGAATTATGTTTTTTTTACTGTTTATAGACATTTAGGCAGTGGAATATAGATTATGTCTGTTTAGCAGTATCTTTTCAAAACAGTTCCAGTCCATCAGTTTCTTTAATGCTTTGGCAGTCCATTTTTTTTCCAGACAAAGCACTTCAATTCTGAGCCTCCCTCTGAAAGCCTTGGCAGACAGCTGACCCTTTGGTAGTTCTATCAGTCTGCTGCCTAATAAGCAGTGAAAGGGAAAAGACTTGCTTGTATGACAAAATACTATATAAACTTTAAAGTGTCAAGCAGCTGAAGTAGAAGGCAATCTCTCTTTTTTTCTATGCATACACTACAGTGTTCATGTGCATATACATACATGCACCATGAGTCTCTCAATATATTTCTGGTCCTTTACAAAAAGTAGCATAAAACTAATATATAACCTTTGGCATTGGATAAACAAAACCATAAAATCAAATAAGTAAAAAAAGTCTAACTCTCTGTGAAAAGATCATCTTGAAGAAAATCAACATCCTCACTTCACTTTTGATTTCTTGATATCTAACTTAGAGAACTGATGAGTCATAAATCCAAAACTCACTGCATGAAATCCAAAGAAAAGCAAAATGAGAAACATCAATATTAATTCAATTTGCACCTTCTTTACTTTTGTCATATTTTACCATTATATCTGTGTTAATTATATTTTTCCAGTACAACAGTACATCAGAATGATATATTAGACATAATACCAATAAGTTTTATGCAGAATTTTTAAAATGAATGGCAAAATTAAAATTCTAAGGAGAAAAATTCAAATATTTAAAACATACGGTGTTTGAATAGTGACATACAAGATAATTCATATTTATTAATACCACCCACAAAACAAATACATTGTGAGAATGCATGTGTAGGAGGCAGTATAGTTTCCACCGACATTTATTTCTTTTAGAGAAAAAAAAAATTATCTACCCAGATACAAAGCTTTTCTATTGCACATTGCTGTGAAATAGAAATAATGTGTTATTCTATCATGAGCTTATCAACAAAAAAAAAATCTAAAAACCTTTCTTTTTTCTTTTTGCAGTTCTTGACAAGTTTGATATCCATACTGTTAAGTAAGAGGATCATTGCTTGCACTTTGATAAGCAGCAATAGATATTTTCTGTCTACAGTGCTTAGAGTTAGTCTCTTCTAAAGCAGATTCAAAGAATTAAAATGAAGTAGAATGCATAATCAAGCTCAGTCCCTGCCACTCCTCTGGTTCGATCTTGTAGATGTGTATGTGCTTAGTTATATCTGATATTTTGTTAACACTCTGCTTCTACTGTGGTATGTTTACAGTCTTTCTCCAAGAGCGTAATGGTCACAAACACCTAATTCACCATTATACTTGAGCCAGTGACTAAGTTCACAACATGAACTGTGTAAAACATCAAAGACAGAATTTGAACTAATTTCAGAAATCTGTAAGTTGGCTGTTCAGTACAGCCTACTTCTTGTAAAGACGATTGGAGTAATTCATTTTAGTTGTTACTAGTATCCCATCTGTTTTGTAACTCCATATAGCTCAATGCTGGTATATTTGCTGGTATCCAGAGATTCTTATGTTAGCTGGACTGTATAGCAGACAACTTCATGTTGGATATGGTGGCAGAAACTGTTAAAACACGTCTATTATATACACTTCTGATAATCCAGACCATATGTTACTGCATATATATTCTCATAAAAAGTCCTGGGCAAAAAATCATGTCTTCTGGACTACTGAAGCACTGTAGAAAAATGTATTCTGAATCTGTGATGCTGTGTATGCATAAGAAGGTGTTCCAATGATGACACTTTCTAATGGAGCACACGAACCCTATGTATTCTTGGGCACAAATGTGATGTACAAATAACACAATAGGTGTAGCACCTGAGTAAATGAATTTTGCATTAAAAAGAAATAACCAATTTAATGTTGTAAGTTCAGTTGTGTTCAAATGAGTTCATGCAGTCACTCTTGAGGAATTTGCTTGTGCCCAATGAGAACTCTTATGATCTTGGATTCTCTCATAGTCCAAAGCACCTCTGATCTAGTCGCATTTAAATGAGCTAACCTGGCCACCTCTTAAGGAGTTTGGTCACTCCCAATGAGAACTCTTGCAGATAGATTAACAAATAGTGCTCTTTATTGAAGCAACACATTACAGGTTATTTTGAATCGCTGGTGATAAACATACTGTCTGAAGAGCACGTGTGAACACCGAGGATGAGAATAATATAACTGACCGCAAGACTACTAATCTTTGGAATAACTCAATAGAGATTTCTAAGTTTCCTGGGGAAGCATTGGTCTAACTGAGTGTGTGAATCTTACCCAGTAGGTAACCCATGGGAGTGGAAGAGAGGTTCAGTCTATCCACTGGTCCCAGAAGCCAACAGTGTCCTCCTGACTTGTCTGTAATGGTATCTTCCCCCAAATTCCTCCTCTCTTAAGCCATTTTTATACTATTTTCAGGTGGATCTTTAATGTCTCTAGTCATACTTACCTTTGTTGCAACTGGTGCAACAGAAAATGGAAAACTGCTGACTCAGGGTGACAGCCATGTGGTTTACCAGTTCCATAGTACCAGCAGGCTCTCATCCCTGCAATATTATCAGAGTCTGGATGTAATGTTTACACTTGTTGTGGTTTGACCCAGCAGATAGCTAAGTTCCACAAAATTGTTTGCTCACCTTCCTCCCTCCCAAGTGGGATGGGGGAGAGAATTAAAGTAAAAATACAGTAGAACTTGTGAGTTGGGATAAAAGCTATTTACTAAGACAGTAGAGAAAAATAAAAGAAATAGTGTGTATATATATATACAATAAAAAATAGATGATACACAAAAGAAGGGACCACAAACCAATACCCAGCCAGCAGCGCCTCCCTCAGCTAACTCCCCTTATGTAAAAAATCACGTGATGTCATATGGTATGGAATAACTCTTTGGTCAGTTTGGGTCAGCTGCCCTGGTCCTGTCCCCTCTCAGTTCCCGGCTCCATGCGCCCCACTAACTGTTTCACGGAGAAACTGAATATGTCCTTGGCTCTGTTCAACACTGCCAGGTGTTATCAGTTTTGTTTTTCTTCTGAGACCAAAACATAGCTTCATACCAGACACTATGAGAGAAGTAACTTCTGTTAGAAAACAAGACAGCAAGACCAACTCCACCCTCTGTGCTGTATCTCTTAGAGTCAGCATACTGGGCTCCTCTGGTTGTACTAAAATCTAAAGTTTGTAAGTCTTATTTTGCTTAGGGAACTATCATGGAACAGACTCCTTTTATGCATTCCACCCTGGCAGTTTCCCCAGTGCTGTACCTTCTCTTAAGAGATGGATACATCAAGAAGTCAACTCCAATAATTATTCCACATATTCCACACCATGACTACTGTCACCCAAACTTCACAATATTTAGGAGGAAATGGGAAGGTCATATGCAGTCTTCTTATGAGGATTAGAGCGTAATGGGATCCTGGGCCACTCATTATTTATGGGGTAAGATGACTGACTCCTACACACAGTATTTAGCAAGACAGTGTTATCAGTCCTGAGCAAGCCCTTTGGTGTACCGACCAGGTCAGGAGGAGGTTGGGTCACAGTGAGAAAACTAAAATCTCGTTTTTTAAAAATCACTAATAACTTAAAACTACATCTCTCTTGAAAATTGACTTTTACTATCCCTAAATATAGGGAATAGAAAATATATACAAAGCCAAGCAAAAGTAACAAAAAGCAGTTTTCCCATGTCATTGATGCAGGTATAACAACTTTGTTCTATTGGCAACACTATGCAGTGATCACAAAAAATTATCTTTCTTTCTTTAAAGTTAGTGCAAGAATTTTTATGAACATATATGGAAATAAAAAAATTGATCTGAGAGAGACAAGGAAGGTACAAGTACAAATTCTCATTGTCTTATAAAATGAACGAGGAGTGGAGAAGATAATACTTGTAAAAGATATAAAAATATGTAGATATGAAAGGTGTGTAAAAAAAAATGAAAGAAGGAAAAAAGTAGAAAAAAGAACAAACCCACATGTCTTTTGTTTATAATGAATATAGTTTAACAATACTGATCATCAGATCCTAAGAATCCAGTGCAGGGTATATATTTCTAACCATTCTTAACCTGTTTAGACAGGGCAGCATAGTAGTGTTATTGTCAAATCATTGTTAAAAATTCAGGATTCTAACGTTAAATTTATTTTATTTCTTTTAGAAATGCATAGAACAGAAAAGATGCACAGAACATTTAAATTTCAATTAGAAATATTTATTCTAATTTCCCCAAACACCTATTATAAAAGGTGGCAAAGTCTGTAGCCTACATGCCACATGTAGTGATACTAATAGGAAGACTAGAAAACAACAAAATGAATGAGAAGATTTGAAGGCTATCCCAGCTAGTTCCAACTTCGGAAATTACAGTGGCATATGTTTTGCCTATAATCTCTGGCATCATTGAAACACTGTTTTATTACTCATTTTGCTTCATCAAATGTAGCTTTTTCAGGAAATATGATATATGACATTTTTCCTATCTAAATATAAACTAAAAAATACTTTTCAAGTAGAAAACTATATATTGAATTCAAGACTTATGTAAATAAAAACAAGTTCTTTGGATACACCTGTACTTTCTATGCATTTTCACTGAATAGCTGCCTGTTGTAGTAATTACAAATAATTAGTCTGATTCTTCTGGGAATACTCTCAATGCTGTACTATGCACTTTACTTTGATTATGCTAATTTCTTAGGGGACATTCAATTTAGAAAGAAATGTTTCTATTTTGAAGCATTTCCAGTGAACATGAACAATGCCTATTAAGAATTTTATCTCACACTGAAGAGGCACAAATAATCAAATTCATTGATTACCTCCAGATATGCATTTTAAGAGAACATTGATGTTGTCTGCGTTTAAATAGTTATGTAGTCTACTAAGAACAGTTTCAGAAAATTAGATGCTCTGAATGTATTTTTAAGCTTGTTGAAGTTATCAGGGACACAATAAAAATGATACTGTTAAATATGTGTAAAAATATGCATTTAATGGCATAGGTGTTATATCATTAAATATATGTAAACACAGCAACATAATATACATTATTTGTACATAATATGTATATGCTTCTGTATATGATAATATATATAGTAGAGCTGCTCTGAAAGCAATGCCACATATTATGTTGGTCCACAATATCGAAATCGGATGCTAGTGGTATGGCAGTAGAGGATGAACCTTCACACTAATATTCCATTACATTTTGTTGTTGTGTGACAGATGGCAGCAGAGGGGCAGTCTGACAAAATGTCATCTGACATGGAAGTGCATATGAAGCAAAGATGTGGAATTGCTTTCCTCCACACAGAAAAGTTTGTACCCATTGACATTCATCGATGCTTGCTGAGTGTTTATGGAGACCAAACAGTGAACGCTAGCACAGTGAGGTGGTGGGTGGTGCATTTCAGCAGTGGCAACACTGATGTGCAAGACAAACCATGTTCTGGATAGCTATGCACAGCTGTCAAACAATGAAATGTAGAGCTGATCGCTTGATCACATCAAAATTGCATTCAGAACATCTAATTTTCTGAAACTGTTCTTAGTAGACTATATAACTATCTCTTGATCAGTTTATCCATGTGAATTGGCTATGTTGAAAAATAGCGTTTTGCAGCTGAGTATTTGTTCTATCAGATAACATTATTATGCTCTTCGTAGTCATTGTAGTTTCCATGGACATAAATAGGAGGCATTACTTTTCGAGCGACTTACATGCTACAAGATATACAACTATGTCATAAGGTATAGCTTGAGAACAACATTTATATGCTGTCATGTGAGATTGTATACGTTCTTTCACAGTTAGTGCTATTAAATGGAAACAGTCTGTCACTATGTAAGAATATATTTTAATGTCATCCAGTGGAATGGCATGTGTTTTCTTTTTGTTTTTTTATTGATAGCTGTAAAACTTAACGTTGACATTTATACCCCAAATGGTTGCAAATATTCATTAAAAAAACATCAAATTTCCAAGTTTTAAAAAGCGATCTATAAAAAATTTATTTTTCTTCATGGATTTAGCCTGCAAACACTACTGCAACAGTTACAAATTGTCTAATAGAGAAATGTGTAAAAATTATCATTAACTAGCAGTAAGTATGGAATGAGGTGTATAGTTTGTAACATTTAGATAATTAACATGATGAGATATGCAGAATACATTCTAAGATTTTATTACAGGGAAACTTTTATTTCAGTCCATTGTGGCATACTTATTTTGAATTTTCAGGTCTTAGTAACTCAGGTTGTATGAGTTCTGTGGAAATTACTTTGTTTAACATCTGGCAGTCGACAGAATGGACCTGAAATAAGGAGCTTTAAGGTGTTCAGTGTTTTATTGCTTCCTAATGCAAAGCATGGAGGACTACAATTTTCCCAATGTGTTAGCAATGCTTCTTGCTTCCAGGGAAACACATACGATGCCTTTCTTCTCTTCAGTTCAAAGAGTTTCTTTCTAAATTACTATTTTTTCACTGTGAAAATTCCTCTGAGGAATTTTAAGTGGATACATTATTTCTACAACTGAGCTTTATGTCTTTTATGTTCATTGTAACAGTATAACATCATAATAAAATAGGCTATGAATCCCTACTGTGCATAATTCCTACATTATAATTTCAGTGGACACATTATATTTGGCACTTGAATGATGGTTATTGCTTGACTGTGGAAAACTGAAATGAAAGAGTAATAGTGGCAGACTTTCTGAAAACTGTATTATTCAGACATGCTTAACTTAAAGTTTTGTGCTTTTTTTAATATATTCTTTAGCTCATTACACTCAAATGTAATTAAGACTTAAATAGATACATAGAAAAAGTTTTAAAAATTACTGGCAATTATTTTTAGTAATGTCATTCAGTGAAATACTGATAAGAAAAATCCACAGAGATATTTGGGCAGAAACAAATGTATCACATTGGTAAAAAAGCCATGTGAGATAATACTTTTATAACCCCCACCTCTCATTCTTGTCCAACAACCAAAATTTGTCTTCTAATGCAAAGGACAAATATTAGAAATTCTTTCAACTTTTATGTGAAAAGCAAAAAAATTGGTTACATGAGGCAAATAACGGGCCTTCAACCAACTCCAGGCTTTACAATTTTCTTTTTTTTTTTTTTTCCTTTGTGTCCTACAGAAATAAAAGTCATCTCCAGGTTTTCTTCATCCAAATTCATTAATATAGTAGCATTTTTTTTTCCCTTTATGAAATATTGCTTCCTTCTTCCCTGCAGGAACTTCATTTTCTTGAAGTTCTACTTCTGGGTCACTTTGACAAGAATTTTCTTAGTTTCTCTTAATGAACAACTTTTAATCCTCATTTTCATTACTAATATCCAAGAGAAACATTACAAAAACTTGAAAGTCACAGTGTCAGTATACACACATTTAAAGACTCCACAGAGATATTCTTGTTCCATGATGAAGCCAAGTATGGCCAGCAGGACATAGTAATGAAAAATGTAAACCTTATTGGAAAAAAAAAAAAAAAAAAAAGTCTAAAAGATGATTATTTATAGAAGTTTCAAAAATATACACAATCAGTAGAGATAGATCTGGATTCATTAAAAAAAATAAAAAATAAAGGAGATAAATCCTAATTCATATACACATAAAGCTGTAGAACATAGGGAAGATAGGTGCTACCTAAATTTTTTAAAGATGAAAATTTAAAATTCCATATGGTTGAACTTACACTACAAAGATCATAGAAACACAAGGTTGGAAAGGACCTACAAGATCATCTAGTCCAACCATCCTCCTATCACCATTACTACCCACTAAACTACTAAACCATATCCCGTAGCACCTCATCCAGATGCTTGAACACCGCTAGGGACAGTGACTCCACCACCTCCCTGGGCAGCCTGTTCCCGTGCCTGACCACTCCTTGGGAGAAAAAGTTTTTCCTCATATCTAATCTAAATCTCCCCTCGCACAACTTATGGCCATTCCCTCTTGTCCTGTCATTAGTTATCTGGGAGAAGAAGTCGATCCTCTCCTCATCACAACCTCCCTTCAGGAAGTTGTAGAGTGCGATGAGGTCTCCCCTGAGCCTCCTCTTCTCCAGTCTAAACAATCCCAGCTCCCTCAGCCGCTCCTCATAAGACTTGTGCTCTCGACCCCTCACCAGCTTTGTTGCCCTTCTCTGGACACGTTCCAGGGCCTCAGTGTCCTTCTTATAGCGGGGGGCCCAAAACTGAACACAGTACTCGAGGTGCGGCCTCACCAGAGCTGAGTACAGGAGGATGATCACCTCCCTGCTCCTGCTGGCTACACTATTTCTAATACAGGCCAGGATGCCATTGGCCTTCTTGGCCACCTGGGCACACCGTTGGCTCATGCTCGGACGAGCATCAATCAACACACCCCAGGTCCTTTTCCTCTTCACAGTCTTCCAGCCATTCTGCCCCAAGCCTATAGCGCTGCATGGGGTTATTGTGACCAAAGTGCAGGACCTGGCACTTGGCCTTGTTGAGCCTCATCCCATTGGCCTCAGCCCAGCAATCCAGCCTCTCCAGATCCATCTGAATTAAATAGAAAATAAATGAATTACCAAAAAAACTTTATTTAGATGACATGTAATCAATGTGCAAAAGTGGAAAAGATATCAACATTGAATGTAGTAAATAAAATGGCATGGGTTAGTCATATGAATATGTTATTATTTTTAGAAGTAATGTTGACCCTTCAGGATGGATGATACCCATTTTACTGCAATTCCTATCTATTGTTAAAACTGTTCTGTTCACATTCCCTATCCCTGACCAGTCAAGTACAACTTTAGGCATATAGACAGATGCTTGTTTAATGTGTTCCATGTCTAGTATTCTCCCTTTTGTTTATTCATCCTTTAGAAGCTACCTCCTATAACAATTAATTATATATTTTATTTTGGTTTAGTTAGTTGAATAGTTGGTAGGAGGGCACTCCCCTTACCACCATCACCAACACTGGGATACACTGAATTGTCTCAGAGTTAATCTATGCAATTCACTAAAGAGTATAAAATTTTCCTGAAACACATGGATTACTATCAAATAATAACCAATGTCCATATTTTCCCTCAGTTCATCCTGTTGTTGTCCCTACGTTCACATTTCCTACACAGAAGAGAGTAGAAATTGATGTAACTGAGTGACAAAAATAACAAATGTTGTCCATGAATTTTCATCTCAGCTCTGAATCTCCTTGTTATTATTCATAAAACATAAAGCAGTTTTGAAGATGAGATTGGCCAAATCTGAGAAGCTATTATTTTAGTAGGACATAAGCTTCTAAATACTTTTGTGAACTTGGGCCATGGATCCTATATTTACTGGAAAGATTTTGATTACACTGACTGTATTGAGTCTTTTATAGTTTTATGCATAGCGGCCTGTTCATGAAACTGTGCTAAATTCTCATTTACAGAAATCTTATTCATTCATAAAGCAATACTGGCTGGGAAGCAACATTGCTTTTCTAAAAACAGGTAATTGAACCTTTGATATGTGCTTTTCTCTTGATGTTAGCGATGATAAAGTGTAAAAGATAGTTTCCATGGTGTATTAGGGTATTAGAAAAGTCAGAATGAAGAGTCAGGCTACTGTTCATTTTTTCCCTACTTGGAATAAATGCTCAGAATTTGTCTTGATATAGTCAAGAGGTATTAAAAAAAAAAAAAAAAAAAAGAGCCAGAAATTTATTCAGTACTTTGATATTAAATGAAACAGTTCCAACAGGAGATACAGAGATACAGAGAAAGTGCAATGCTTTAGTTTTGATTGAAAAATATTCTACAATAAATATTTTTCAGTAATTACTTTCTATAGAATCATAGAATACTTAGAGTTGGAAGAGACCTTTAAAAACCATCTAGTCCAACTCCCCTGCAATAAACAGGGACATCTTCAGCTAGATCAAGTTGCTCTGAGCCCTGTGAGCCCTGTCCAGCCTCATCTTGAATGTCTCCAGGGACAGGACTCCACAGAATGTCTCCAGGGCTTCCACCACTTCTCTGGGCAACTTGTTCCGGTGCTTACCGCCCTTATCATAAACAACTATTTTCTTATACTCAATCTACATCTCCCCTGTTTTAGTTTGAAACCATTTCCCTTTGTCGTATCACTACAGACTCTGTTAAAGATATATGTTTAATCATATATATGTTTGTAAATGAACTGAATTTGCTAGCAAATTGCAAGCTGGACTGGCTGGTAAGAGAGGAAAAATTGTCTTGGGGAAAACTCCAGGTGGAGCTGAATTCTGATCTGTAAGCAGTGCCCTGGTTGTAAATCACCCATTCACATGGATGAGCTGATTAAGACATTTGTCATTTTGTGGTGTAACTGCTGTGCATGGCCATCCGGAAAATGACTTGTCTTTCATGTTGCTGTCACCACTGCTGGAGAGCACCACCCACGTCTCACTGTGCTCACATCCACAGTTTGATCTCCATAAATGTTCAGCAAGTTCATTGACATCAATGAATGTCAATGGGTGCAATTTATTCCTCATGGAGGAATTCAATTCCACATCTTTGCTTCATATGCACTTCCATGTCAGATGCCATTTTGTCAGACTGCCCCTCTGCTGCCATCTGTTGCATGGCAACAAAATGTAATGAAATGCTAGTGTGAAGGTTCATCCTGTACTGCCGTATCACTAACATCTGCCTCCAACACAGCAAGCCAACATAATAGAATAGGAGACATTACTTTCAGCGTGCGCTTGTGTGTGGGGGTGTGCTAGTGTATATAATATACATACTATATATAATGTATTATATATATGTATTCTTTCTGCAAGGTAGGTGTGATTTATATATCTCTCGCATACATGCAATATTCTTCTAACTAGTTGTAGAGATAAATTTATGTCACAATTTCAGAAAAAAAAAACAAAAAAACACCACCACTACCAGCAGGTTGAATGCCCAGAATAGAAACTTTTAAATTACTCTAAATCTGTAGAATCTTTGAATCACTTGTCTGCATTTCCAAATATGAAAGGGGTAATATCTTTTTATTTTAATAATTTTTTCCTGTTATCTCAATAATATAAGCAATAATACTTAAGATTATATTTTATGATTATATTTTATTATATATGAAAAACACTCTTTAAGATATGTAGTTTGCAATTCTCTTGAGAAAAAGTATATGTTGAAATTTCTTAGATGCCTCCCCTCAAAACTGGTCTTTGCGTTTAGTCATAATTTGTCTGTCCTGGAAGAAAAACATTGATTTCCAAAATTTATACATTGGAAGGCACTCAAAACAAGTAAGATATCTTATTAGTATGTTAAAGCAACAGTAGCAGGGAGAGATGCACCTAGAGCAGATGGCACACTCAGACCTGCCCACCCATCTCCATTTCATTTCTTCATTGCAACTGTCTCTAGTTCGCTACCTTCTTTTAAAAAGAAAGAGCTGCACTTTCTCTGCCTACTAAGCCACATATCAAAACTAGTTCGGGGTGGGGGGGGGAAGCATAAAGACAAAAAAAAAGTCTCTTTCAAGCTGCACTGAAGGCAGAAGTAGAACTTCATATATCTGAAAGTTGTCAGAACATCCTCCACCTCTACTCCATAGGTCACTTGGGGAGCATTACCACCTGTGAAGTCAGTGCAACACACAGAGAACCTCTTCTGGTACAGGGTGAGGTGGGTGTGTGGGACTGGAGGAAAGAAGATGGAAATAGGAAGTAGTTGGGGTAACTGTAGTTGAATGAATGCTCTGATTAATCTTAGCCGTAGCAGTATCGTTTCTTAACTGACTATAAGTGCAAATATTTTTTTCATTTTTTTTCTCCTCTCATGTATGTATTTATGTACCTTTCTATGACTGTATTTTCATATAATTCAATTTTATGAGCATTTGGAGGCAATGAAGACAAAAATAATTCAATTAATTGAAATATACAGAATAATTTAGGTTATATTCACTGATATATGCATTTATTTACAATATTCATTTTTGTGCTGACACCTTTTTCAGTTTAAATTAAACTGATATTTTAACTTTTTTGACAATATCTAACGTGTTCAACGTTATATTCTTTAAAGTAATTATCTACATGGACATCCTGGAATAAAATTTATATTATTAATTTGTCATACTTCATCTTGAAAAACAATGATCCATTTGTATTTTACATGATCACACATGTTGATTCTTGCGCTCTGAGCTTTTCAAAATACTGTGAATAATAGCCAAAACAATCAGAAAGCCAACTTTGTCAAAAAAAAAAAAATGGAGAAAGTATTTACTGTGGTCCTTGAAAATAGGATGATTAAATAAAATAACTCTGTTTTGGACTGTTACAGAGGCTGATGACATTTAAAAACTGTGCTTCCTTTTTCAGAGTAATTTTTTACCCCTCTCTACTCCTTCTGTTTTTTCTTTATTCATCTGGTTTAGGTAACAAAATTATGCACATAGTTGACCTAGGTAAGTCAGGTGATGTAATATTTTTAGATTTCAGTAAAGCTTCCGAATGCAGTTTCTCACAGTATCCTTCTGGACAAAATATTCATCATAAAAAAGAAGACATGATAAGTGAACAATTGGTCGACTGATTGAGCTCACTATAATAAATGAGTTTATATCAGGTTGATGGGAGTCACTAGTAGGATTCCTCAGGGCTTCATTTTAGGACCAATTCTCTGTAGTGCTTTCATCAACAATTTGGATAATGGATTTGAAGTTATACTAAGTTTGCCAATGACTCTAAACCAGAGGAGAGGCCTTGCAGAGCAATCTCAAGCAGTTGGAGGGCTGAGCTACTGCCAGCCTCTTGAAGTCTAACAAGAGCAAGTGCCAGATTCTGCACTGAGGACCGCAGGTAGGTCAATCTAGGTGATCTCTGGAAGTTCCTGCTAGCCCCTAAGATTCTGTGATGCTGTGAACACAGTTCTGGTGATTGGCTTTTAATTTCACATTGGATATAATGTTTATCTGAAATACTTGATAAAAGCATCATACTTTTAAAACCAGATAAAATTGTTTTAAAGACTGCAAGTACTGACTAGTCCTTTGCTTCCTGTGAAAGCTTTCCCACCACAGATATCAAAATGCACCTTATTTCAATGTTAATTTTGTCTGATTGCAGCTTCCAGCCATTGACATTTTCTTGTGCCAGTAATGCTCTACTGCACTTTTGTTACATGACTTTTCTACACCTGTCTTTGAAAAATAAACAATTCTTAATATGCACATTGATAAAATGAGTATTTTAATTATTAAGGTTCCACATTGTAGAGCTTATTTACCAGCTTTGAATAATTTGCTTAATTAGTGTGAAGCCTTAGACCTAAAAATGCTCTCTGTCATCTGCAAGTTAGAGTTACTGTTAGCCTTGACATTAAATATAAATATAAAATAATAGATGTGGTAGCATAGATGCATAGAGGAATTCTCTGTGTGAAAGTTTTTAATGAACAAGAAACAATCATCCTGTCTTTTTGAAACAGCTAATCAGAAGTAACCTGTATTACCTAACAGGAGTCTTTCTGTCTCTGCTAATATATGTAGTATTGTAATAATACCATAAAAACTTTTAACATTTTAACATTTTAACATTTTAACATTTTAACATTTAAACATTTTAACATTTAAACATTTTAACATTTAAACTTTTAACTTTGGAATTTTTTACTTTGTTTAGTAAAAATTAATTTTTACTATTACTAAGTAAATAATAATTAATTTTACTATTACTAAGAAATAATCAATACTGCATTTAATCAATTACCTTAAGCGGCATCTATCCCTGACTTGTACAGACAGGAAAGAAAAAAAAGAATCACAGAATCACAGAATTGTAGGGGTTGGAAGGGACCTCGAGAGATCATCGAGTCCAATCTTCCTGCCAAAGCAGGTTCCCTAGTGCAGGTCACGCAGTTAGATGTCCAGATGGGTCTTGAATATCTCCAAGGAAGGAGACTCCACAACCTCCCTGGGCAACCTATTCCAGGGCTCCATCATCCGCATCATGAAGAAGTTCTTACACATATTGGTGTGGAGCTTCGTATGCTCCAGTTTGTGGCCATTTCCCCTTGTCCTGTCCCCACAGACCACTGAAAATAGATTGCTCATGTCCATTTGTCTCCTGTATTTTAGATATTTGCACACATTGATCAGATCTCCTCTCAGCCTTATTTTCTCGAGGATGAACAGACCCAGATTACTGAGCCTCTCCTCATAAGGGAGATACTCCAGGCCCTTCATAATCTCTGTGGCCCTCCACTGGACTCTTTCCAGGAGGTCCCTGTCTTTCTTATACAGGGGAGCCCAGAACTGGATACAGTACTCCAGCTGAGGCCTGACCAGGGCAGAGTAGAGGGGGAGGATCACCTCCCTCGACCTGCTGGCCGTGCTCTTTTTAATGCACCCTAGGATCCCATTGGCCTTCTTGGCCACCAGGGCACACTGCTGGCTCATGGCCAACCTATTGTCCACCAGGACTCCCAGATCCTTCTCCACAGAGCTCCTCTCCAGCACGTCATCCCCCCAACCTGTGCTGGTGCATGTGGTTATTCTTCCCCAGGTGCAAGACTCTACACTTGTTTTTGTTAAACCTCATGTGATTTCTTACTGCCCAACTCTCCAGCCTGTCTAGGTCTTGCTGAATGACAGGACAGCCTTCTGGTGTGAAAAAGGAAAAGCAATGAAAACTTTATTCATTATATTATTTCATACTTGCTTTCCCTCCTTTTGATGACTATTTAGTTCTTCAGTATATGTTGATGCTTTAGTAAATATTGAGATGTCTAGTATAGAAGTTGAGGAAGCAGGTATTTATTGAAAAATGCTGTCTTAGCACTTTTGTTCCCTTGTGGAATTACATGTTCAGAGAGTAAGGTGAGATTCTGCAATTACGGTTCAATAAAAATATGATACAGGAGAAGTGCTGGTTGAAAAGCGATCATTCTTTTCTACTCTAATTCTATTGAATGTAGTAAGCTTACAAAAAATCAAATATCTGTTGCATAACAAGATTTTGTTTCCAGTAACTCCAATCTGAAGTTACAGATGGGAGGAAAAGTTCTTTTTTTTTTCCTCTCATGATTAAAATCAAACTAGAGACATATTTAGAAGCTATAAATGCTCAATTGCATTTCACACCACTGAAAATGTCCATAGAAATTTCCCAGGAATTGTTCATTCTGTTATTCCTTCTTCCCATCCTTTCTTCTTTCCATTCTTCCTTCCTTCCCTCCTTCCTTCCCCAATCTCAATCTTTTTTTTTATTTCTTTCTTAAGCCCAGAGATTTTTCCCAAGACAAGATTATTTTTCTCTTATAATTGTAAACTCACAAAAGAAAAAGCTTTTTTTTCTGCATTTAAAATACGGTGACACTTGAAATTTATCTGAGAAAGACTTTTAAGAGATTTATTTCTGAATTAAGAGCTCTACCTTTGAGTTTTAAGGAAAGTTGCAAATATGCATAAGTGAAAATTAATTTCACAGAGGAACAGTTTAATATTAAGGAAAGCTTAAAAACTGTTTACTTGTATTTTGGCAGGATTTTTTTTTTAATCTGCAATAATCTAATCCTCATTTACATTAATGTTCAGACCTTGTAGTGTCACAAACTCCCTTCAGTCCTTGGAGCATTACTTAGCAAGATTTCATTAAAGGTATTTACAGGCACAGAAGAAACAGAAAGGTGAACAGGAGTCATCAGCATGGAGTTACAAATGGAACCTTGGGCATGCCCAGCATGACTATATCCTCATATGAAATATAGCTTGGCTTTCTGGACAAGAAGAGATTATAGCACATCCTGACCTTGGCAATGCCTTTTTCATACTTTCCTGTGGTATCGAGACTGGTAGGGAATGGACTGAATTGGTGGTTTATAATACAGATAGCAGATCACCTGAATCTTTGAGTTCAAAATTAAAACTAAATGTTTTAATTGTATTTGGCAGTTGATAATTAACAGTTCTCATCAAGATTGAGTACTGGCTTTAATAGTGTCTAAAATCATCAGCAACTTGGATTAGGAAGTACAATGGACTCACACGAATTATATACCAAGAAATCAAGGAGGAGGAAGTAGTGGATATAGAATCATAGAATCATAGAAACATTAGGTTGGAAAAGACCTACAAGATCATCTAGTCCAACCATCCTCCTATCACCATTACTACCCACTAAACTACTAAACCATGTCCCGTAGCACCTCATCCAGATTCTTCTTGAAGAGCGGCAGGGACGGTAACTCCACCACCTCCCCAAGCAGCCTGTTCCTATGCCTGACCACTCTTTGGGAGAAGTTTTTCCTCATATCTAATCTAAATCTCCCCTGGCACAACTTGTGGCCATTCCCTCTCGTCCTGTCAGCAGTTATCTGGGAGAAGAGGTCGATTCCTTCCTCACCACAACTTCCCTTCAGGAAGTTGTAGAGTGCAATGAGGTCTCCCGTGAACCTGCTCTTCTCCAGACTAAACAATCCTAGCTCCCTCAGCCGCTCCTCATAAGACTTGTGCTCTCGACCCCTCACCAGCTTTGTTGCCCTTCTCTGGACACGTTCCAGGGTGTCTTAGTTTCTAACAGAAGTTACGCTTCTCGTAGTGTCTAGTATGAATATATCTTGTACCTCAGAGATACTGATAACATCCTGGCAGTGTTGAATGGAGCCGAGGACATAACTCACTTCCACATTCCTCTGCCAGTGAAATAGTTAAGGAGGGCATAAGGAGCTGGGAACTGGGAGGGGACAGGACCAGGGCAGCTGACCCAAACTGACCAAAGGGCTATTCCATACCATATAACGTCATGTGATTGGTTCGTTGTTTTTCCAGGTTCTCGTCGTTACGGAGGGGGCTAGCCAGGAGGAAGGGTCACCAGTGGCTGTGAGCCCTTGCTCTGCGTATCCTCTTTATATATATATATATATATGTACTGTTATTTCTTTTGTTCTCTTTACTATTTTAGTAAATAGCATTTATCTCAACCCACGCATTTTACTGCATATCTCTCTACTTCTCTCCCC
>WBMW01006187.1:211211-244536 GCA_013396635.1 Penelope pileata
TCCCAAGGGACCCTTGCAACAAGTGTCCTGAACAGGTCAAAGTCTGCCCTCCAGAAGTCCAAGATAGCAGTTTTGCTAGTCACCCTCCTGACATCACCAACAATAGAAAACTCTACAATTTCATGATCACTCTGCCCGAAACAGTCCCCAACCTTCACATCTCCCACCAGTCCTTCTCTGTTTGCAAAGAGCAGGTCTAGTGGGGCACCTCCCCTGGTAGGTTCTTGTACCAGCTGCGTCAGGAAGCTATCTTCCACACACTCTAGAAATCTCAGGGACTGCTTCCTCTGTGCAGTATTATATTTCCAGCATATATCAGGGAAGTTGAAGGCCCCGCATGAGGACGAGTGGTGGCGATCGTGCAACTTCTACCAGTTGCTCATTGAATGCCTCATCTATCTCTTCATCCTGATTAGGCGGTCTATAACAGACCCCCACCAAGATGTCACCCCTGCAGACCTTCCCCCTGATCCTTATCCACAGACACTCGACTTTATCGTTTCCAACCTCAAGCTCTTCAACATCAAAACATTCTTTAATATAGAGAGCCACACCACCACCCTTTCTTCCTTGTCTGTCCCTTCTGAAGAGCTTGTAGCCATCCATCACAGCACTCCAGTCATATTGGAAGTATGGGCCAGAGGGAGAATTCAGAAGGACTCCATCAAGCTGGAGGAACTGGCCAAATGGAGCCTCCTGCAGTTCAAGAGAGGAGAATGAAAAGTCCTAAATACTTAGCAGAATTATGACATGAAACAGCAGAGTTAGGAGACTGGCTGGCTAGAAAGCAGATCTGTAGAAAATGATGTATGGCTTTTAATGGATAAAAAATCAGCAGTGAACCCTGGAGATGATGAAACTTAAATGTATACTTGTCTGTGTCAAGAAAAGCACAGCCATCAGGTCTAGGAAAAATGACTGTTACTTTCTGCTAAGCACTTGTGAGGCCACATGTGAAATGTAGCTTTGACTATCCGTAGTGAGTACACCACAGAACCACTAGGATAAAAGGGTAGGATATCCATGGAGAAGCTGAGGGTACTGAATTTGTTCAGCCTGGAGAAGACCTTGGAAACAGAGAAGGGAGTCCTTGAAGACTTATTCTGTAAATATGAGCTACACAGGAGATAGTATGAAACTTTTCTCTCAGGCGTCCTGTGAGCATAACAGAAGCAAAGTTTTCAAGTTGCAACAATGGAAATTGTTTTAGGAAAAAGTAACAAACAAACAAAACTGACCAAACAAACAAAACTCACTACCAACAAAAAAGAAATTATTAAGAACGAATAAACAAACAAACAATTAGTCAATTACACTTCCCAGAGTGTCAAACACTAGAAGAGGTTTTCTAGTAACCTTTTCCTGGAGATTTTCAAAGCTGCACAGAAGAAAGCTCTGAGAAAAATTAACTACCTTATATTTTCCTGCTTTGTATAGGACACAGGACTAGATGCATTCCAGAACTATCTTCCAGCCTGAATTCTGCTTTTCTGTGATTTTACAGTATAAAAAAATTAATATCCAAACACTAGAAATTGCCAGAAAATGTAGGAGGAGAGATAAATCTTTCTGACAGTGTCATTGTGCTATTAATTGAAAGAAATTTCTTTGATGCAAGTTCCCAGATGTCTTAGTTTCTAACAGAAGTTACTTCTCTCACAGTGTCTGGTATGAAGCTGTGTTTTTTGTTCCCAGAAGAGAAACAACTGATAACACCTGGCAGTGTTGAACACAGCCAAGGACACATTTTCTTCCTCAGTGAAGCAGTTAGAAGGCATAAGGAGCTGTGAATTGGGAGGGGACAGGACCAGGGCAGCTAACCCAAACTGACCAAAGAGCTATTCCATACCACATCACATCATGTGACTTTTACGGAAGAGAAATCGCTCTCTTGCTCGGAGGGAGGGGCTGCTGGCCGGTTGGGTATCGGTTGTTGGTCCCTTGCTTTGGGTATTATTTCTTGTTTCTTATCTTATATATATATATATGTACTGGTATTTCTTTTATTCTCTCTGCTGTCTTAGTAAATAGCTTTTATCTCAACCCACAAGTTCTACCGTATTTATTCCTTAATTCTCTCCCCCATCCCACTTGGGAGGGGGGAGGGTGAGCGAACAACTGTGGGGGACTTAGCTGTCTGCTAGGTCAAACCGGGACACCAGACTATTCTGGGAAAGAGTTAATCATACGCTGAACTTTAGGAAAACGGAAATTCTTCCAAACTTTAGAAAGTCTCTGCTAATTCAAGTTGGAAATCTGGAAAAAATAAAAACTATTCTGTCACATCTATGTACCCGTATGAAGGACAGAATCACATATACACTGTCCTGTATGTCTGTCTTAGTTTCAGCTGGGACAGAAGTTGTTCTATCTCATAGCGTCTGGTACGACGCTATGTTTTGGTTTTAGGCAAAAAACAATGTTGATAACACACCAATGCTTTAGCTGTTGCTGAGCAGAGCTGTGCAGAGCCAAGGATGTTTTAGTTTCTCAGTTTCCTGTATTGTCTTGCCAGCAAGGGGACTGGGGGGGAAACAAGGAGCTGGGAGAGGACAGGACCAGGACTGTTATCCTAAGCTGGCCAAAAGGATTTTCCATACCATATGACACCATGCAGAAAAGCTATAATGCTTAGGGGAGTTGGCAGGGGGAGCTGCCACTGCTCGAGGACTGGCTGGGCATCAGTCAGTGGGTGGTGAGCAATTGTTTTATGTATCATTTTATTTTGTGCATGTATATATATAATTATCATTACTGTTATTTCTTTTACTTCCTTTTCTGTCTTAGTAAACAGTTGTTATCCCAAACCATGAGTTCTACTTCATTTTCTCCTAATTGTGTCCCCCATCCCACTGAGGGCAGTGGGAGTGAGCGAACGACTGTGTCACACTTAGCTACCATCTGGGTCAAACCACAACAAGTTAGCTTAAACACTGTAGTTTGACAAGATGATCTATCCTGTTATTAGGTACTGATTAAAAAAAGACCCACAAGTACTAACTTTGCCATGGAAAATTTTAAGCTGGATGTGCAATTCACAATATTTTAACTTTGTGCTGGGTATACAAGAGTATAAACTTCTATAAATATTGTATTCCTCGAGCCAGCTAATTCACAACATAATCAAGAGCTCCTGAAAGATGTGAATATTATTCTTACAAAACACACAGTGTTAATGATCACAACTATCAATGCTCAGCTAAGATTTTACACTGGTCTAATCTGTTGTTTGAAAGGTACTAACATTTCCTTCTTGATTCTGGAGGAAGAATGGGAAATATTTTGCAGTAGGACTATATTTACTATAACAAACTCAAGGATTTGTATTATATAATTTAGCTGATACAGCTAAAATTTATTAGATAAAAAATGAGACTTCCTAATTTTTTCTCTATTCAAGGCCACATATAGTAGATCATATGTTTGGTATAATTAGTACAGATTTTTTAAAAGCTGTTGTATTGGGAATATGAAGTAGAAAATAATTTCTAATGTCTACTTCACTTAAAATAATTTTTCAATGTAAAATTTAAAGAACATTTCATAAAGATACATTTTTAAGGCGTGCACAGGGATGCTTTTGCGGACACTGCTTATGCACATTATAAATGTATCTTTTGGTTGAATATTTCTAAGGCATTTTATTGACAATATAAAAATATATTGATCAGAAGATATGAGTAATAGGTTAAGTTGGATCTGCTTAAATGAGTTTGTATACCTGGGTAGTGGCCATGGGCATTTTTAACATTAACTTTAGAAAGATAAAACTACAATCAATAAAACACTGAACCCTTTCAGATTCACAGTGAAAGGAAATATTTAATTACATAGAAAACTGTCATTATTCCTTGTTGTGGTTTGACTCAGCAGATAGCTAAGTTCCACACAGTTATTCACTCCCCCTCCCCCCTCCCCAAATGGGACAGGGGAGAGAAGTAGAGAGATATGCAGTAAAATGCATGGGTTGAGATAAATGCTATTTACTAAAATAGCAAAGAGAACAAAAGAAATATCAGTACATGATATAGATATAGATATAGATATAGATATAGATATAGATATAGATATAGATATAGATATAGATATAGATATATAGATATAGATATAGATATAGATATAGATATAGATATAGATATAGATATAGATATAGATATAGATATAGATATAGTTATACAAAGAGGATACGCAGAGCAAGGGCTCACAGCCAGTGGTCACCCTTCCTCCCGGCTAGCCCCCTTCGTAATGAAGAAGCACCCGGAAACCCAACAAACCAATCACATGATGTTATATGGTATGGAATAGCTCTTTGGTCAATTTGGGTCAGCTGCCCTGGTCCTGTCCCCTCCCAGTTCCCAGCTCCTTATGCCCCCCTTAACTATTTCACTGGCAGAGGAATGCGGAAGTGAGTTATGTCCTCGGCTCCGTGCAACGCTGCCAGGATGTTATCAGTAACTCTGAGGCCACAAGACAGCTTCATACTAGACACTACGAGAAGCGTAACTTCTGTTAGAAACTAAGACATTCCTTCTTATTCTGTTCAGCTACTGAGATGAAAAGAGTAAGTGAACTTGAAAAATATACAAGCCATAGTTCAGAGGCACAATGAAGTAAAGTATGGTTTCAACTTTAACTTCAGTTTCACTGCTTTTATGGATTAGAACCTGAACGTTAATGTAGTTTTTGTGATTTAATTTCTTCCACAATAATACTTAATTGCTTACCATGTTGTATAATGTTCAATAAAGCTAAGCAATGAAGCAAAAAATAGGAGGAACACTTGCAAAGGCTAAAATGAAACTCTTATTGAGACAAAAGCGAATAATGCCTCAGTGCTAATTACTATGGTATAGCCAGAATCTATAAACTGTGAGAAAACTCATTAAGCTCTATTAAAATGTGCGCTTAGAATTTATCTGGTCAGACAGATGAATAGAAATGGTTAGTTATATTAGCCCCTACTATTAACCTTTGCTTCTCTGCAGGGAGAATTCTCAAACAGTTTGGATTAGTCTATAATGTGCCATGAACGAAGCTTCAAAGAACAATAGACATTCTGTGAATAGAAGTCAATAGAACTCATATGTATTTTAATGTTTGTATGTAGCTTTACAGAGAAAGTGCTCATGAAAATTGTTTGCATTTATTACTTTTTTTTTCTTTTTTAGGAAATATTTGGAAATTTAAGAGGGTTCCAGCAGAATTCAAGTTATTTCATTTATTCTTTTGTCAAATAATTTCCATATTCTCATCTTTAAAAGTACATTTATAAAACTTACATTGATCTTTCTGTCAAAGCAAACAATAATCACAGATCAAAATAGTTAGACAAATATAAATGTTAATTAATATTATATTATGAATAAATAAATTGTAAGCTATTGGGTCGATTTCCCTGGGTGAAGTACACATATGCTAGAAATAATGTGACTATTTTTATTAATAATACATTACTGTGCATTAAACTACTGCTTCATCAATTAGTAAATTTAATAGGATAATAGGAAAGCGGAGGTCAGTGTTCAAAAGAGATGGCCATGTGCTCTGGTAAAGGTGTGTGAACATACAAAGGCTAGAGTGAACTTGGATCTTGATCTTGTTATGGTACAACTGTGACAGAAACGTAAACAAGAGAACTTAGAGGTAGCCAAGACATTTAATGAGAACTCTTTCTAGCAATGTTTTTAGATAGGATTAAGTCCTACAGAGGAAAGATGATGGATTTTAGCTTTACATTTACCTCACCTTGGTCTAAACAGTGGTAAAACAGAGTGGTTCTTTTTTTTTTTCATTGTTTTTTAATTAGTATATTTTTTTAAATAATCACAGAATGGTTGAGGTTGAAAGTGACCTCTGGAAGTTATCTGGTCCAACTGACTTCCACAAGCAAGTACACCTAGAGAAGGAGCATGTCCAGACAACTTTTGAAGATCTCCATGGAAGAAGCTCCACAGTCTCTTTTGGAAACTTGTGCTAGTTTTCTGTAACCTATACAGTAAAAGCAGTGGTTCCTTATGTTTAGAAAGAATCTCCTATGTTCTAGTTTTTGCCTGTTACCTCTTGTTCTGGCACTGGGCAGAAGTGAAAACAGCCTGCCTCCGTCTACTTTGTACAATACCTCTCTTCATACATTTATAGACATTGATAAGACATTCCCCCTGAGCTTTCACTTCTCCAGGTTGAAGAGTTTCAGCTCTCATCTTTTCCTTATGGGAGGGATGCTCCAATCCCTTCTTCATCTTCTTGACTCTTCATTGGACTGTCTCCAGTATATTACACATTTCTTTTGTACTGGAGGAGCTGGAGAACTGGACACAATACTCCTCACATGCAGAACGTCGAAATTTTCCTTAATGAATTTCCTGAATTTCTTGTAATCTCGTTTCCTGTATTCTCATTTCATATTGGATGAAAAGCTGGACATGAGACGGTAGTGTGTACTTGTAGTCCGGGAGTCCAACTGCATCTTGGACTGCATCAAAAGAGAAGTGGCCAGCTGGTTGAGACATGTGATTGTCTCTCTCTACTCTGCCCTCATGAGGCCCCATCTGAAGTACTGCATCCAGGCCTGGGTGTCTTAGTTTCTAACAGAAGTTACTTCTCTCACAGTGTCTGGTATGAAGCTATGTTTTGGTCTCAGAAGAAAAACAAAACTGATAACACCTGACAGTGTTGAACACAGCCAAGGACATATTTTGTTCCTCAGTGAAGCAGTTAAATGACGTAAGGAGCCGGAAACTGGGAGGGGACAGGACCGGGGCAGCTGACCTAAACTGACCAAAGGGATATTCCATACCACATCACATCATGTGATTTTTACAGAAGCGGAGTCTCTTGCTCGGAGGGAGATGCTGCTGGCTGTTTGGGCATTGGTTGTTGGTCCTTCATTTTGTGTATTATCTATTGTTTCTTATATATATATATATATATGTACTGGTATTTCTTTTATTCTCTCTGCTGTCTTAGTAAATAGCTTTTATCTCAACCCACGAGTTCTACCATATTTATTCCTTAATTCTCTCCCCCATCCCACTTGGAAGGGGGAAGGGTGAGTGAACAACTGTGTGGGACTTAGCTGTCTGCTGGGTTGAACCACAACACCGGGGCTCCCAGCAAAAGCTGAGCTATTGGAGCTGATTTTTTACATGGGTAGGTAGTGGTAGGACAAGGCAGAATGACTTTGAAAGAGGACAAATTCAGGTTAGATGTTAGAAAGAGTTTTTTTTATTAAGAAGGCGGTGAGGCACTGGAACAAAATGCCCAAATAAGTTGTGAATGCTCCATCCTTGGAAGCATCCAAAGTCAGTCTGGATAGGGCTCTGGGCAACTTGATCTAGTGGGTGGTAACCCAGACCATGGCAGGGGGGTTGGAGCTAGATTATCTTTAAGGTCTCTTCCAACCTAAGCCACTCTGTGATTCTGATTCTCCGTCCTTCCAAGGTTCCTCTGGGTGGCAGCACAACTGTCTGGCATAACAGCCACTCTTCGCAGTTCTGTGTCATCTGAAAACTTGCTGGTGGTTTACTCTGCCTCATCATCCAAATTGTTAAAGAAGATGTTAAAGAGGATTAGACCCAGCATTGATCCTTCTAGTTCCTGGTAGTACGGGCTTCCAACCAGATTTTATGATAAATTGTTATCATTATAACAATTTAATAATAACAATTTAATAATAACAAATTATAACAATTTATAGACTTGGCCATTCAGTTAATTTTTGATCAAACTCACTGTCTACTCACACAGTTCATACTTCAACAGTTTGTCTATGAGGATCTTATGGAGGACAGTGTCAAAGTCCTTAATGAATTTCAGGTAGGCAATATCCAGTGCTCTCACTTCATCCATCAGGTTATTAATTTTCATTGTAGATTCTTACCAAATTGATCAAGCATTACTTCCCCTTGATGAATCCATGCTGACTACTTCTGATGATTTCTTTGTCCTTCATGTGTCTGGAAATGTTTTCCAAGGTTAGCTGCTTCATCACTTTTACAGGGATAGAGGCATCCTGTAGTTCCGTAAGTCTTCCTTCTTGCCCTTCTTGAAAACAGGAGTTATATTTTCTTTCCTCCAGTCCTCAGACACTTTTCCCAGTTGCCATGATCGAGCAAAGATTATTGAGAGTGGTTTAGTAATCACATCTGCCAACTCCCTCAGTACACGTGGGTGCCTCCCATCAGGGCTCATGGAATATTCAGTTTGATCAAGTATTCCCTGATCTGATCCTCTTTCATCAACGATGCATCTTTCTTGCTCTAGACTTTCACCCTATCCTGTAAGACCTGGGATTCCTGAAGTACAGTCTGGTTGGTAAAGCAGGCATGTCCAGTCTGCAGCCCTGCTGTCACATGCTGCCCAGACCAGTCCTGCTGCTCCATTGTCATGACAATGGCTCTTCACTGATGAGTGGCCCGAGCCAGCCTGGAGCAGCCCGGGGAGCACACTCATCACTCAACAATGTCTGTGCTGAAGCCAGGACAAGAGGAGGGCGCAGTGCAGTGCTAGCTCAAGTTATGGCAAATACTTTTGTGCATTTTGATATATTGACTAAACAGTCTTGTGAACAGTGAGAAATATGTGGCCTTGCTTTCTGTTTTGACAAAGGAATTAGAAAATAGGTTTCAAGATTGCCGCAAAAGTGAACATTTTTTTGGTAAATTTGTGACTCCATTTTCAGTCAACATTTACTTGCAGATTTTCAAATGGAGCGTATGGAGTTGCAATCAAATTTTCAATTCAAATAAAAATTTGATGATGTCTCTCTACAGGACTTATGTAAGACCTATCTTACCTGAGAGAAATATCTCTCACTTTACAATCACGCCTTACTCGTGTCATCACTTTTTGGCAGTATATACATTTGTGATCAACTGTTTTCAAGGATGAAGTACAGGAAGAGTAATATTAGATCAAAAATTTCTAATGAATACCTTGAAAAGTCATTAAGAATTCCAACCACATCCATTGAACCAGACCAATGCATTAGTTTCACAAACAAGGTCAAATATCCCACTAGATTTTTGTTTATATTCTTCTTTTTCATGTTTTAATAAAAAACATAAAATATTTTAAAAATAAAATAAGCTTTGTTAGCTATATACATTAACTATATTATGCATTTTATACGTGGCCAAAGACAATTACTCTTCACTCAGTGCAGCTCAGGCAAATCAAAAGGTTGGACATCAATGTGGTAAAGGCTGAGGCAAAGAAGGCATTCGGTACCTCAACACTTTCACTGTAATATGTAACTTGGTCTCCCATTTCCTTCAGGAGATGGTCTACATTTTCCCTAGTTGTCTTTCTGTCACTGACATACTTATAGAAGCCCTTCTTGTATTTGATATCCTTGACCAGTATCAATTCTGTTGGGGCTTTAGTTTTCTTAATTTTTTCCATGGCTGTCTCTGCATTTCTCCCTAGTTAGCTGTCCTCAACTCCACCCTCTGTATGCTTCCTCTCTGTTTGAGTTTTGCCAGGATCTCGTTGTTCACCCATGCAAGTATCCTATCATAATGCTTTGTTTTTCTGACAAAATAAAGAATGTGTAACACAAACTTCAGTGTGAGTTCAGAGAGTGTGAGTGCAAGTTTTGGCTTTGCTGTATTAATATTAAACCTCTTTTGAGACAAGAATGTCATTCCTACTATTTAATATTTTGTCTTTTGTTGTTCTTCTGTACACACAATGAGAAATAAATTTAATGGGTAAATTATAAGACAAGCTGTTGTGAATATTTGTTTTTCTTCCTTTTAAACGGTGTCATGATAGATCTCTAGTGTATTTTAATTTCCCAGAGTGCTCATAACTGCTAATTTTAATAAGGATAATAAGGATATATTCAGTACTCAACTTTTCCAGCAGAGATCAGTTACTTTCAGAACGGTAAAAGACTGTAAAACATATATCAATTTTTATATTAAAATATTAAAAATGCATAGATGCATATTTGTAAACTCCTATGCATATATTTTTGAAAAACAGTGACATTAGAGTGTGATTTATTGAGTTTCTGAATGATAACAAAATATCAGAAGGAACTCAGAAGGAAGTCTGAGAACATATTCCATGAAAACTCACCAAGGAACTTCTGAATCAAAAAAGGTGATAAATATCTATATTAGGCTTTTCCATAGTGATATGGTGTGGGAGAATTTCTGCACAACAACGGACATGTGAGCAATCCAGCAACGGTGGATATTGTACAAGTCTAAACAGTGCTGGGGTCCGTGTGAAGATCAAGCTTAGTTCCGAGGGACGTGTCGAAGACAAGGACAGAAGACAGCCAAAACAACAAGAACTTCCTGAGAAAAGAACGACTCCCGTGTGAAAGCAAGAACTGTTTTCTCAATAACATTTCATTTCCCAACAGCTGTCAATAACCAATTAGAATTAGACTACTAACGTGTGTTTTACTGTCTTTAACCAATCACTAATAGCCGTGTGTCTCTAGCAAGATAGCAAATAGTTATAAAAGAATCTGTGTGAGCTCAATAAATTGGCATTCACTTGATCATATTGATCGTATAAGTGTTTGTTCGAGCCTTCGCGTCGCAACAATATGGTTCTGAGCCACTACCATATTTACATTTCTAGAAAAGGAGGAAACAACATATGAGAAAATAAAAGTACATTGAAAGATTAATTGTAGATAAAAAATGTCTGCCTGCACTGCAAAAGAGATAAGTTTCAGTTAAAGATTAATCAGACCTTCTGTCAATAACAAGCACAAAAATAATGGAGAAACACTACTTGAAATGACTTTTTGGTGGTTTGGTTTCTTTTTCAGATTTCAGTTAAATTTGCTTTACATCACAGTATTTAGGGTACTGAATCCTGGGATTTGTAGTGTCCTGAGCCAACATATTAAATTTAACCCGTACATACAGATTGGAAGTCTAGAGCCTAACTGTGAATCTTTTTATTACTCCCACACTGATATTCATTTTTACATGTTCTTTCTATGCTGTAATTGTGCATCTCATGAGTAAAATATCCAGAATCACTTATTAAATAGTTTTATATATGACTCTTTTTAGACGCCATTTCTTTTTCACTTCAGTTTTTAGTATTTTTGCTTGCTAGTATTCATTATTTTTAGATGTGTTTCTTTGTTTTTAACAAATGTCTCTAACAGAAAAGAATATTAACATCCTTTAAAGTATTTATACCGTCAGCATGCCAGCATTAGAAACATTCCTATGGAACAACTTCATTATCTTCTTAAAGTACTGCAGCTCTATAGTACCAATAGAACCAGCAATGACAATTGAAGCCAAAGACTGTAGGAAAAGTTGTCCATTCTTTCGATAAAGAATGAAAAAAGTAAGTCAGTTTGTTAAAAGTACTGCATTTCTAATGCTTACCAAGAAAATGAAATGACTGTTTATGCTACATTTGTTCAAAACAATTTCTTTATTTGATCTCATTTGTTTTCAGAGCCCAACAAATTCTATAAATCTTTGTCCAGGGAATTTAATTCAGAATGAAATCTTAGACACCAAACTGCATTGCAGAAAGTAAGTCCCCTGGGTTTTTTTGCTTTTTCTTTCAAATTTGATCTTGTTTACAAGAACAAAAAAAAAAAAAAAAAGCATTAGTAGTAAACAAGTAGCAAACTGTGTCCCTTTGTATACAAAATTTCCAGCATCAGTGTAAAGAAAGGTTTGGTACTCTCCTTCTCAGTTAGGATATAGCTGAATGTCTACGCAATCAATGCTGATCTTTTCATAACTTCTGTGGTAACTGTTTCAGCGCCTTAAAGTTTAATGCTGAGAGCAGAACAGGAAAAGCCTTGATACTACTAATAGTTTAACTGCTGATTGATTTGCACATACCCTGTCTCCCTCACTATCACATACCTTTCTCATTTCTCAACTCTTCATCAGTGTGGGGAGTCAACTTACTCCTAAAGTTCCTGAATAGAGTTCTGAACAGATGAGCAAGAGATTGATGAAAAATTGTTAATGAGTTTCTTGACAAATTGAATCACATGTACCTACCTGTGATTTGCATTTCTCATTTATATTCCATTAATAATATGTTAACTCATACAGTCAAAGAACTAGAAAATTTCTACTACTGCTGCTGCTGGTGTTCTCAGTTTTAGTTTACATTTTAAGGCCCTCCACCTAGCTGTGTGAAAACAGATCATAAAAATCTATAGCGTAGTTTAGACTTTTCTTTCCATAGAACATTCAGGGCTATGATGAACTTTGATGTTGTGTGTCTTAGTTTCTAACAGAAGTTACTTTTCTCATAGTGTCTGGTATGAAGATATGTTTTGGTCCTAGGAGAAAGACACAACTGGTAACACCTGGCAGTGCTGAGCAGAGCCAAGAACATTTTCAGTTCCTCGGCTTCTTGCATTCTTCTACCAGCGAAGCAATTGATGGGGAGGCATAAGGAGCTGGGAGGGGACAGGACCAAGGCAACTGACCCAAAATGACCAAATAGATATTCCATACCATACGACATCATGTGATTTTACGGAGTAGGAGTTAGTGGGAGAGGGGCGGCTGCTGGGGAAAACTGGCTGGGTATTGGTCAGTGAGTGGTAAGTCCTTGCTTTGTGGGTCACTTTGTGTATAATTACTGCTATTTCTATTTATTTTCTTTTTTTTTCCCTTGTATTAGTAAATATTTTTTATCTCAGCCCATAAGTTCTACTGTATTTTTCTCCTAATTCTCTCCCCTATCTCACTAGGGGCAGGGAGGTGAGTGAATGACTGTGTGGTATTTAGCTGCTTACTGAATCAAACCACAACATTGTGTTTGGGGAAACAGAATATTTCTTTTCAGATCTGAATCTATCTAATCTTGTCATTTGGAAGAAAAAAGAATCTCTGTGGTCCCATCTCATCCATTATGTTTTCCTTAGCTCATGACATATTCTTTACTTTTTTCTATCTCAGAACAACCTGAAGAAGAATAACGAAGAACTCCTTTTCATGTGTGCAAATATAATTTTTGGTAAGAATAATGCTGATCTGTGTTTCTAACTTTATAATTTTTGACATGAGTAGAGATGTGCATTAATAATCAGAATGTTTAACACAGTTAATCCCAATCCATACGTTTTCTTGCTTTTGTTCTTTCTGTCCTTCAGGAGTGGGAATCAAATGAATGGTTGTGTAAGTTCTTGATTGCTTGCCAGGCTCAAAGCACAATGACAAGCAATATCACTGTATTCCCAAAGTATGAAACAGTGCATCTCTTAACACTCTGAACAAGTCACCTTCGTGGCTGGTCATCCTAGCTGGTAAGTGGTTAAATAGGGGATACTGCAATAGTCTTGAGTAATTTTCAGAAAGTAACCAAAACTGCACATTCAATAATTCAAACTCAGTTGGAAATGCTGTTGAACAGGCCTCATAAATATTTTCTAGGATAATGCAGACAGTCTGGAAACATTCTTCCCACCCCCCCCCNAGCAGATCATAATACATGGAGTGACTCAGCTATATTGCTTAAAGACTTTGAAAATGTGCTTAGTAACACGACAAAACTCATTTTGGATGATAAAAATTAAACATAAATGCTAGAAGTCCATTTCATTTTCACTGCTGTATTGACAAAAACATTTCCAGTGCATCTGAGAAGAATGATGCAATTCCTCACAGTTTGTTACTCCGTTTCAGCAGTAGAACTTCTGAAGGTTAAAGGATCACTTTCAGAATGTGAAGTAGGTAATCAAGAAGTATTACAGATATAGGTGTCATATAGTATCTGTTGAACAACACATTAACACTGTTTTTTCTTGTTTGCCAGTACACAGCAGGAGATTGATTACATTTTTCACCACGAAACATGTTCATCTCTGTTAAATGTAGCATAAGGTTTGGACTTATATCCTCACAGCTTTATTTTGAAGTAGAAACATGAATCTAAGAGTCTTCATTCTTGTAGAAATTTATAATGACCCCTGACATATAGAGGAAAATTTTTTTTTTCCCATTTAAAGGCATTCTGGTGAATTTTTGAGGAGGACTGTATAAAATCTATTGATAACATCAGACAGTTAAAATTCATCAGTGAAAAACTCTCCTTGACCTTTAAAAGTTTTCATTCACTGGCTCGTATATCACTGTTTTAAAATTGTCATTACGTTTCGTAGTAGGTAGTGTTCAAATAAAGATTTTACTAAGTTATCTACGCTATCTGATTTATAAGAAAAACTTATGTGCAGAACTAATTAGATTCATAGAAAAACAAAAGGTTGTTATGTGGTCAGCACTTGTAAACAGGCTGCAACAAGACAAAATAAGTACTCAGCTTAAAGTATCTAGAGTAGGTATAGGCTGTACTAAGTTTGTAGCAATTCTTTCTATCTGGTAACCCTCAAAATATATTTTATATGACTAAGAACTGTTTAGAGCTGAAATTTCCGTGTTATATCTGAATTTCTCTGGAAAGAGTCATTATTTGTGCCTGTGTACCCATTACGTGGTTTATCTCTATGATGCTTACTCACATTTTTCAAGTCTTTCAATTGTACAACGTGCCTCTCATATTCATCTTTCCCTGGGCAAATCTTGCCTTTCATGGGAGCGCTCTGTATGGGAGTACCTAAAAGAGTGATGGATGTCAAGCATTACATGTGATCTAGAGCATTCATCAGGCTGGCTACTTCTAGTGGAACAGACAAAATATTTCCCCTGAATCACAGTACTTCGATCTGATAGTCAGATGTTTGGTGCTTTAAGATCTTCAGTGTTCCTGAGAATGAACTGAAAGAAATCAATTAAGAAGTAGTCCAAAACTCAATCAGTTTTAGAATTGGTATATCAGATGTCTGCAGGTCTTAAGAATCACAACATCTGCACTTTTTCTTCCTAAGCTCCAATTTAGCTGCCAAAGAGTTCCATAGAGGTAGATGAATTTGTTCCGAAGTAGCTGTTCAATCCAGATATTAATCTGGAATGTTAAAATTGCTAAGATATGTCATCAGGGCACTGTTATAGGGAAATTTTGCCTTTACAATTACTTCACTGCACTAAATGCAAGGCTAAATTGGCATGTGCATACACATTTTGAGAGCACATCTGAATTTTTAAGGAATTCAGATACAATTTCTGGATGATTCCAGACTAGTTAAAAGTTCATGGAGAGGGAAAATTTGGCCAATTATTTGGAGTTCTTATCTTCTTCTATTTCTTTATCAGTGATATTGATGAAGTGGTGGAGCATACCCTCAGTAAGTTTGCAGACAACCCCAAGCTGGGTTAGAATGTTCATCTATTTGAGGGTAGAAACACTCTGCAGAGGGATCTGGATAGGCTGGGTTGATGAGCTGCATCTAATCACATGACATTCAACAAAGGTAAGTGTCAGGTGCTGCACTTGGATTGTAACAACCCCATACAACAGTATAGGCTTGGGGAAAAGTGACTAGAAAGTTGCCTGGCAGAAAATGACCTAAGAGTGCTGGTTGACAGCCAGCTGAACATGTGCCCAGGTGGCCAAGAATGTCAATAGCATCCTGACTTGCCTCAAAAATAATGTAGCCAGCAGGATTAGGGAAGTGATTGCCCCTTTTGGCACCGGTGAGGCCGCATTTTGAGTTCTGTGTTCAGTTTTGGGCCCCTTATTACTGGGGTACTGACTTAGGTATGTGCAAAGAAGAGTGCCAGGGCTGGTGGAGGGAACAGAAAACAAGACATTTGTTAATCTCTTTTCTCAGATGACAAGTGATGGAAAATGAGGCAATGAACTTAAGTTGCGTCAAGGAAGGTTTAGATTGAATATCAGGAAGAAATTCTTCACAGAAAGGTTGGTTAGGAGTCGGAATAGGCTGCCAAGGGAGATGGTGAAGTCCTCATCCTTTTAAGTGGTTAAGAGATGTGTGGATGTGTCTCTTAATGACATGATTTATTGTAGTGGTAGACGGATGGTTGGACTTGATGTAAACGTCTTTTCCAACCTAAATAATTCCACGATTTAAACAAAAATCTTAACAATACAGGAATTATTAAAAAAAAAAAAGATTACTTTTGGTATATCCGGGTGAGTTTTGCCCTGCTACTGCTATGCCATGGCAAACTGTTACATATACATTTTGCTAATGAAAGGTATTAATTACTGCTACCTGACTTGTTCTGGAGATAAAAATTAATGTTTTCATCTTATGAAAATTAAATATTTTCACCTATGAGGATACTACTACCAAGACAGCATTGCAGTAGATAACTTTAATGTAGAACTGGATCCTGAACGATAACATAAACATTTGAGCAGCCAATTAGCATTTTATTCAAACTAGTAGGAAATAGTTAAATAAGCACGATGTAATTATAAGTATCTTAGAACCCTAAAAACTAAGACCCTCACTTGCCCTCTCCTTTCTTATTGTTTGAAGAGGGGATTAAGTACAATGTATTTTTACTGTAGCTGCTAAGTAAAAGTTACAAAAACTCTTGTGTTTTCTCTATGATTTCTTCTTTCTTCTTGTACAGCAAAGCAAATTGGATACCTGATAACTTCTCTCTTACTCCATCTCAAAAGTGCTGGGTGGTGGAATTCATGTTATTTTGATCCTTTTTAATCCAAATAGGAGTTTCTCTGCTCCTAATGTTGATTTTCTCTGCGGCTCACATTGAATTACTATGACAACTGCTCTGAAAGTAATGCCTCCTATTTACTATGTTGGCCTGCAACACCAGAGGTGGGCTACTCTATCACTTACTATTTAGGCCATATCTCACCAATTTAATAGTTCCGAAAGAAAAATCAAACAAATATTTGCTTAATCACTGTACAAAAATAGTGAAAAATTATATAAATTTTTAGAAGACAATGAAATATGATTTTGTGTCGATGTTTCACAGGCACATCTTTAAATTTGTGTTGGAATTTAGAGATCTGCTTGGTAGAAAATAAATCTAATGTCTGTTATCAAAATCGAACTATAATTATACTTTCTGAAGAAAAACTCACATCTCAGGATTTTGAATATACTGTTTCTGGGATTTCTGAGATTACAGTGTACAAATAGAGTAGACAGCAAAACACTGCAAAAATAAAAAGGAAATAATCACTAATATCTATATTTACTAATTTCAGCTTACTTCATTTGCTGTTCAGCTTACTTTGTAAGTTAAACAGGATGTCCTTTGAAAATAATTTCCCGGTTGGCCTTGCTACAGACTTTCCTATGCATATTTTTGTTGTTGACATACACAAGAGATTTGAATGTAATTATGAAAAAAAAAAAGAAATAATTAGTACTCATTAACTAATTCAGTCTTTTCATAATTGAGCTAATGACTGACATTTAAAATTTGACTTTGAACTAAGTTTTAAAGAATATATTACAGTGCAGAAACAATAAATTCTTGATTTTTTAAATTTATTTCAAGTGTACTAAAATGGCTAACCATAAACTTTGATTCTTTTGTCTAATTCAGACCTCATAGAAAGCACAGTCATGTAAGTTTCAATATTAAGTATCTTATTACAAAAAGTAGTCCTGGAACACTTAAGGTTTGCTCCAAAGGTAATGCCTCTTATTTTATTATGCTAGCCTGCAACATCAGAGGCAGTTGTTGGTGGAATGACAGTGGAGGCTGAACCTTCATGCCAATATTCTGTTACATTTTTTTGCTGTGAAACAGAAGACAGCAGAGGGGCAGTCTGAGAAAACGTTATCTGACATGGTAGTGTATATGAAGAAAAGGTGTGTAATTGAATTCCTCCATGAGGAAAAAACGTCACCCATTGACATTCATCAATGCTTCCTGAACGTTAAGGAGACAAAACAGTGGATGTCAGCATGGTGAGGCAGTGGATGGTGCATTTCAGCAGTGGCAACAGCAACAGTGGGTCACCTCCACTGGTGAGTGTAGTATTAGGAGGCATTACTTTCAGAGTAGCATTCACATGTAATCTACAATAATGTAGCTCAGATAATGAGATTGCTCAAATACATTCTTCCATTTCAATACAATTCACATCCATGTTACATATTTGCTCACAGTCATCCTGTAGAAATAATGAGATTAATGGTACTTTAAACTAAGGATAATAAGAAAAATCATAACATGTTAAATGATTATGTTTTTAAGTCACTGTAAAAAAGAAAAGCAACCACGATTGTTTAATAATAAGAGTGCAAAAGTGTCACTACTAAGTCTTCACAGAATTAACTCTTGCAATGTATTATCAACACTTACAAGGAGGAAAGAGTGATTCCTCTATTTTTATTCTTACTATCTAAACTAGAATATTCAAGGTGAAAAAAATGAAAACATCACCACTACCACCAAAATCCTTTAGTAGCAATAACATCGTTCTTTTAATTACGTTGAAATAAAAAGAGAGGGGGGGGATTACACTGGGTATGCTTCTACAGACTAAAACCTTTTCTTTTTAAGCTGTAGAGTTACTTAAGTTAGCATCTGGTATCCTGCTTCATATAGGAAGAATTGACTGTGACAAGAAATTTTTTGAAAAAGTCATGCCTGTTATAAAGAATATACAAATTCCATTTCCCTAAATATAGCAGAAATTGAAAAAATAAAAAAAAAAGGGAAAAAAAGAAAAAAAAAACTTCTTCCTAAAATGTTAAAAATGTTAAGTTTTTGTTTGGTTGGTTGATTGGATTTTTTTTTTTCCACAGGTATCAGTCAGTCCAGAATCCAATTCATCCAAACCTTTCTCAAGATCAGGCAATACATCAGAATTCAGGCTATTTAATGGTTCTTGATGCCTCTATTGGAAGCATTCTACCACTTGAAGCTGTTTTTTCCCTTTAAATATAGAGACATAGAAGTATATTTCAGTGTGCATTTAAACTTCATTTGCTCCTTAAAGGAAGAAAATTATAAATTTATTTTGAAAAATGAGAAAAAATTTTGTATCAAAACAATTAACTAAGAACTTTTTGTTTAGGATACATGTCTGCATTAGAAGCAAACAAATAGTGTATGAATAAAGTAATGTCTAAAAGTCAAAGTAGGTTTCAGATTAGTGATAATTAGCTGAAAATCTTTAACATTGTCTAAACTAGCTCTTTCATCAATTCTATAATTTATAATCACACCACATGAAGATCATTTAAAAAAATGTATAAGCATGGGTTTTGTGGTTTAACTCTGGCAGGAAGCTAAGTATTACACAGCCTCTCATATTATCTCCTCAGGTGACATGGCAGAGAGAATTGGAAAGGTGAAAGTGAGAGAAATCACGAGTTGAGTTGAATACAGTTTACTAGGTAAAGCAAAAGCTGCTCATACAAGCAAAGAAGAACAAAGAATTCATTCAATACTTCCCATTGGCAAGCACATGTTTAGCCATTTCCAGAAAAGCAGGGCCTATCACACATAATGGTTTCTTGGGAAGAATAATGCTGTCACTCCCAAGAAGACAAATGTTATCTTTTAGGCTGACCTTGGTGTCAGGGAAGTTTATGGAACAGATCACCTCAAGTGAGAACACATGGCATATGTGTGACAAGCAGGGGATCAGGCCCAGCCAGCATGGGTTCTTGAAAGGCAGGCCCTGTTTGACCAACCTCATCTCCTTCTATGACCGGGTAACATGCCTGGTGGATGAGGGAAACACTGTTGATGTAGTCTACCAAGACTTCAGCAAAGCCTTTGTCACTGTGTCCCACAGTGTACTCCTGGGGAAACTGGCATCCCACAGGCTTGGACAGGAACACTCTTTGCTGAGTAAAAAATTGTCTGGAGGGCTGGGTCCAGAGAGTGGTGGTGAATAGAGTTAAATCCAGCTGGCAACCAGTCACGAGTGGTGTTTCCCAAGGATCAGTATTGAGGTCCATCCTGTTTAATATCTTTATTGGTGATCTTGATGAGGGGATTGAGTGCACCTTCAGTAAGTTTGCAGTGGACACCAAGTTGGGAGGTAGTGTCTATCTGCCTGAGGGTAGGAATGCCCTCCAGAGGGATCAGGGCATGCTGGATCCCTGGGCTAAGGCAAATGAGATGAAGTTCAACAAGACCAAGTGCAGTTTGGTCACAACAACCCCACTCAACACTATAGGCTTAGGGCAGAGTGTCTTGAAGACTGTGAGGAGGAAAAGGATCTGGTGGTGCTGGTCAACACTTGTCCGAACATGAGCCAAGTGTGTGTCCAGGTGGTCAAGAAGGCCAATGGCATCCCACCTTGCATCAGAAATAGTGTGGCCAACAGGACCAGGGAGGTGATTGTCCCCCTGTATTCAGCTCTTGTAAGGATGTGCCTCAAGTACTGCGTTCAGTTTTGAGCCCCTCACCACAATGTGGACATTGAGGCCCTGTAGTGTGTCCAGAGAAGGGCAACGAAGCTGGTGAGGGTTCTGGAGCACAAGTCTTACGAGGGGCGGTTGAAGGAACTGGGATTGCTTAGCACGGAGAAGGGGAGGCTCTGAGGAGACCTTATTGCTCTCTAGAACTACCTGAAAGGAAGTTGCGACAAGATGGGGATCAGACTCTTCTCCCCAGTAACTAGTGATAGGACTACAGAGAATGGCCTCAAGATGCACCGGGGGTGTTCAGGTTGGATATCTGAAAGAGTGGCCAGGCACTGGAATGGGCTCCCCAGGGAGATGATTGAGTCACCATCCCTGTAAGTGTTCGAGAAACATGTAGATGCCAACTAAGGTATGTGGTTTAGTGGGCAGTCTTGATGGTAGGTGGGCAGTTGAACTAGATGATCCTGGAAGTCTTTTCCAATCTTTATGTTTCTATGATTTCGAACATCCCACCCTTCCTTTTTCTTTACCCCAGTTTCACTGATGCCATATGGTATAGAATATCCCTTTGGTCCATTTTGGGATCAAAAAAATCCCACAGCCTCATCCTGGTTGTGTCCTCTCTCAGCACTTTGTGCACCTCCAGCCTCCTCATTGACATAGCAGTACAAGAAGCAGAAAAATCCTGGACTCCGTATAAGTACCGCACCACAACAACTGAAAACATTGGTAAGTTATCATCACCATTTTTATCCAAAATCCAAAACATAGCATCATACAAGCCTCTTTGGAGAAAATTAATCTTATCCCAGACAAAATCATGAAAACATTTGCTTTACTTGGAGGAGACTGATCACAGTATTTCAGGAAATGAAATTATTCGAGAAAAAAACTGTCATATGCTTTTATATGAAACGTTTTCACTCTACACACCATTACCAGGTTTAAATCACAGTATGGTGTATTAAAATGGATATAGAACCATAGAATGGTTTGGGTTTGAAAGGACCCTAAAGATCATGTAGTTTCAACCCCTCTGTCATGGGCAGGAACAACTTTCACTAATCAAGTTAATAAAAGCTCTATTCAACCTGACTTTGAGCACTTCTAGGGAATGAGCATCTGTAACCTCTTTGAACAACCTGTTCCAGTGTCTCATCACCTAATATAATGTTTATGTTTTAGGAATAAAGGTAACACTGCAGTAGAGCCATAAGTTTCCCAGGTTTTCTCTTGAATCATCCATTTTCTTTGCGAGCTTCTTTCACTCATAATAGGAAAGATAAGTAGATACTTCAGGAACTAGATTTATAATTCATTATTTGATTATTAACAGGAAGAATCTTTAATTCATGCTGGATACCAATATACCATAAGAGTATTTTGACAATATATTACAAATTTTCATATTTTTTTTCAGGAAAAATATATGAATATTTCAGTTTCATATCATAATTGTCTAAAATACTTTTTAAAAGTTTTGAAGAAAGCAGAATGAGAAAAAAAAAACATATTTCACCAAAAATCTACAGTGTCTGAAAGGAATGCTTCCAACTACAAATTGTTACTAGTTTGGGCTTTTTGATTATAACAATGTTCATATCTTTTTCCTATTAATGTTTTTCCCTACATGAACTGCAATTACTATAAAACTGTTAAACTGCTGGGTAGTAGACTTCACTATAAAGTAGTGCTCTTTTATGTGTAATTTATATAAAAATAATTAAAAATATCCACGAATAGAAATTAACGAAAAGATAACAGATTGAAACAAATAGTGGAAAAAGATAGAACAACTGAATTGAAGACAATTTGAAACCAAATATGGTACTTAAAACATTAACTTCTGATTGATTATAAAGAAAGAATCACTATTTAGCAAAGACTTAAGACACACCACTTCTTAACATCTAAGCTAAGACAGAAAAAATATGTAACATCTTTTTGTTCTGCTTTGAACTCAGTGATTTAGGAATGGTGTTGTATGAATCACAGCTCATTAGAATTTTGGGAAGCTGTGAGTTCATTTTAAAAATATATATACAGCTCAATTTCTTCTTAGAAATAATATTTGTTGCGTTGTGCTTTTGTATATTTTCCATATTTTGGAATTCTTGAATGAAATACAAGAGATTTTTATTTTAAAATGACATTTAACACTAGTTAGATTTCCATGGGATTTTCTTATCTCTTCTATAAAATTTTAAAGATATGAAAATATGTGCGTAAGTACCTGCATGAGGATATACGCATGAAGCACTGAAGTAACTGGCATTAGGATGATTTAGGAACCAACGTGTGAGAGAACTGCACAGGAAAATGCCATCTGATCTTTTAAAATTGCACCCCAGTAGTTAAGGATTTTGTCATTACTGATGTACTGCCATAAACTTAGTACTGATCTAGCAATGCAGGGTCTTAGGATCTGCTGTGACTGTCAAGTGCCTGTTAGTACAAATCTGCTGCAGCTGAAGCCCTGGAAATATTGCACATAACAGAGGTCTAACACTGACGCAGAACAAACAATAACCAATTGAGTCATCTGAGGCTGTAGAAGGGCTACTGGGTAAATTGCCATTCTCGAGGAAAACTGCAAGATTTGACCTTATGACCCAGAGGAATATCAGGAGGTGAGCACAGCACAAGAAAAGAAAGATAAATAGCTCTGGTTGCTGCTAACACATTGCAAACATCTTTACCCTACTTGCTCCAAAACCCCTTTTTCTGGAGGAAAACTAAAGAATCATCCTTTGGATTCAGGAAGGTTTTGTAAGAGTAATGAGAACACCACAGAGAAGAAGGAGAAATATGGAGAAGTTTTTCACTATCGTTATTTTTTCACTAACATTATTGTTATTCCTTGCCGATTTTCTTTTTTCTTTTTTTTTTAATTAGTTTGCTTGCTGTTTTTTATTTTTGTTTTTTTGTTTGTTTGTTTGTTTTGCTTAGGTAGTGGTTTCTGCACTAATTTTGAACAGTACATTGTTAAAATAATAAATGGACTAACATTAAATTCTTTTTTCTGCATATGCAGCAGATTCCTGTTAGTCCATAGCAGAATTCAGAGTGTAACAAATCGTTGGAGGATGGGGGCAAAAAGTTTTGTGAGGCCATGGTATTTTAATAAGCCGTCCTTCTATGAAAGCCTTTTGTGGATTTCAGAAGATGAGGAATAAAGATAATGCTTGTTCTTATGGTCCCGCAAAGAATCTCACATAAATTATAATAACTGGTCTCTGATCAGTCTGGATGATAATTTGAAGTCGGAGTGAATTGAAGAGATATTTTTTGACTCATGACACCCAATATAACAAATCCTGGTAGCCTATAAGTAAGAAAATTTGCCAAAAATATGACAAAAAGAAGAGAAAACTGCTGTCAACTTAAGAGAGCTTATAATAGGAAAAAGCTGTGTGAAAGTCTTAGTATACTGAAACTTGATTAAAATATTTCTTATCATATCTTAGGTGACTGAGGGTTTTGCTCTCTGCTTTACTATTACTTAAGAGTTGAGCACACAGAGGAAATGTAAATAAGGAGAAAAATTAATCTATGATCCCCCCATTTTCAGCACAATTTGTCTACTCCCAGAATAATTTTTAACAAGGGAAGTTGGAACTGAAGTGGGCGTCTTTATTAATCTCCATCTTGCTTCTTTCCTCACTGAGGTTTTCTGCTCCTGAGCTCTCTATTTAACAGAAAGATCTTACCTGATCTTTTTTGCTTCTGAACAACTTGATCTTTTTCTGGTCTCTGAACTTACTGTCATTTTGCTAAGTACCTTTCCTGCTTACTGTATATCCTTGGCTATTCTGTCTGAGATCTTACTGATGCATATTTTATATAACGCTGTTTCTGGACTTATGTCGCATCTCCTCTGTAGTAACATGTTGCATACTGTCAATTTACAAAATGCTATAGATTGTTACAGTGTTACAAACACCTTAATACTCAGTTTAGTTTACTTGTGCCAGGCTGTTAGGCAAGCAAATATTAATTGTGCTTTCATAGAATCATAGAATGGCTTGGGTTGGAAGGGACCCCAAGGATCATCAGGTTCTAAACCCCCTGCCACAGGCAGGGCCGCCTACCTTCATATCTGGTACTAGATCAGGTTGCCCAGGGCTCCATTTAACCCAGCCTTGAATGCCTCTGGGGACAGGGCATCCACAACCTCTCTGGGCAGCTGTGCCAGCACCTCATCACTCCCTCAGTGAAGAACTTCCCCCTGACATCTAATCTAAATCTTCCCTCCTTCAGCTTAAAACCATTAGCCCTTGTCCTATCACTGTCTACCCTTCTGAAAAGTTGGTTCCCCTCCTGTTTATAATTTCCTTTTCAATACTGGAAGGCTGCAATGAGGCCCCCCTGCAGCCTTCTCTTCTCCAGGTTGAACAAGCCCAGCTCCCTCAGCCTATCTTCATAGGAGAGGTGCTCCAGCCCTCTGATCATCTTAGTGGCCCTCCTCTGGACCCTCTCCAGCAGCTCCACATCTTTCCTGTATTGGGGCCCCCCGACCTGGACACAGTACTCCAGATGTGGCCTCACAAGGGCAAAGTAGAGAGGGACGATCATCCTCCTGTCCCTGCTGGCCACCCCTCTTCTGATGGAGCCCAGGATAGCATTGGCCTTCTGAGCAGCAAGAGCACACTGCTGGCTTGCTTTGAGTAGGCTACCCGTACCTTTCGTGTACAAGCCACTGCTTTGAGTAAAACACAGTTCTTCTATGATCTACTCAACCTCTGCTGTCATGTCTCTGGCAGTCTTAACAGCACAACACCCTTTTTCAATGGGCGTTTGGGAGGATGCATTTTTAAACAAAATAGCTATTGTTTTGGTGATGTGGTAATCTCCTGGGATGTGAAGAGTTGATCTGTAGAAATTCAAAATGAGGCCTATTGAGCTGTCCTTGAAACATTTTGATTTTATGTGAAGGTATTGTATTATGACAGCACAGACATAAACAAAATGCAAAGTATAGCTTGTTCTAAGCACAATGAATATATTAGATGTCTCTTGCATTTGGTTTGCATTTTGTTTAGCTATTATTTAGATTATTTTTAGATTATTTAGATAAGCATTCTCAAGATACATTCATGCTTGTGATCTTTGGGGTCTAAAGGATTTTCAAGTGATTAAGAAAGTTTGACAGTGTTTTTCTACATCACTGTCCAGGAACTAAGCATAAATTCTATTTAAGTATCCTTGCTATCTGGTGTGTTGTGTTGTGCTTAGAAACATGCCCTCATTTTGGAAGTATCCTGACTGTTTTGAGTCTAACCGATTTTGAATCCAGTACTTTGTACACGGTTTTAAATTTTACTGAAAATACATAGGATGTTCCAAAAGTAATGCCTTGTACTAATTTTCTATTATACAAGGAGCACAATAGCACTATAGGATAGAACAAAGTCTCAGCTACAAAACATTATTTTTCAATGTAGTCACCATCATTAGCTATGCATTTTTGTCAGCAATGAACACAAGCCTGCATGTTGTGCTCACAAAAATCAATGAAGGTGTCAACATAAAATAGGGGGCATTCCTTTGGGAGCAGCCCTCGTAGCCTTGGATGCACACACATACATGCATGCACATCATAGTGAAGAGTGTTAAAACTAATGTGGGATGACTGACAATACTATCAGACACATTAATAACACATGGAATGATTCCTATTTGGTTATTAAATAATGTATTTTTAAAAATCATCAGAGATATTATTTGATTACTGCATTAGACATAGCAGAACTGTATCTTCTAGTGATTACATTCCAGCAACTCTTACTAGCCAACTCTGTTGTCAGAATAGTAGCTTTATGTGTGTAACAGTAGATTAGAGCATAATTATTTAGTTTTAATAGAAGGCTACAGGGTTTCAAATACAATTCAGAAAGAATCCCTTCAAAAGCCCTCCTTAAACTTCCTGGGAATAGTATAAGATCCTGTTCCTCAGTTATCAAAGCAAAAGTGATAGCTATATATGTCAAAGATTACTCCACATTAGCAAATCATTTATTTTCTGTGTGCATTAATTTCTAAGCAAGACTGGATCAATTGAGAATATCCTTTCCATTTCTTTTCATACAGTGATATCACTACTAACTTATTTCAGGAAATTCCTTTGTTGTTCCTTCAAACTATATTTATTTATGAGGAAATAGATAGACTACTATACAAAAGAAACTACTCATGAGTGCTGATCCGAAAGTAATGCCTCATATCTTATGTTGGCCCATGATATCAGAAGAGGATGTTGGTGGTATGGCAGTAGAGGCTGAACCTTCCTGACAATATTCCGTTACGTTTTGTTGGCATGTGACAGATGGCAGCAGAGGGGTAGTCTGACATGGCAGTGTGTATGAAGCTAAGATGTGGAATTGAATTCATGGAGGAAATGGTTGCACCCACTGACATTCATTGATTCTTGCTGAATGGAGACCAAAGAGTGGATGTGAGCACAGTGAGGTGGTGAGTGGTGCATTTCAGCAGAGGCAACAGCGAGTTTTTATTAATTGCAAAAGACTCAGCTGGCTACACTGTGAGATTTCACAGCTAGTTCACCTAAAAGAAACCTAAATTTGATGTCTGAATATGAAGTTGATCTTATTTCAGCTTTGTTAAAAGTACATTACTTCTGAAGTTCTAGGGAATATCAAAACTTATCAGTGGAATGAGTCCTTCAGTAACTTAATGGCTATTTGGATTAACGATCTCTGATCTCAAGTCTTTTTGATTCAATGTGACAGAAATATTCTCAGCACTTGTAAGTAATGTGACTGTATTGAGTTCAGTAAATAGACCATCAGTTAGAATGATTTTTGTTCAAAGACATAACCAGAGAAGGAAATGACACATCTATTTTTCACACTAGCAATCTGAATAGAACACAAGACCAAGAAGACATCTCAAGAAGTAAAAAACACTTCTACATGCTCAGTTTCTGTTCACTTAGACTGAGTGAATCTGTTGAGAACATTTGAAATCAATTAAATTTCAGGCTAGAGGTTTCAAGATTATAAGAGGAAAGATTAATTTTGAATATAATTATTTCATGAAAACACATTCAGGATATATCTGAATTCAATGACCTCTGAGAGGCTGTTATTAATTTTATTTTTATTGTATTTTTATTGCAAATTCTCTTTCCTGATCTTCCTCTCCTAAATAATTCTCCTCTTCTGTGTACTCTTATAAAAATGACCTTAAAAGGATACAATATTTCTCAGTGTTCTTGAAGTTATTTCCTTTCTTTAACTATCACTTACAATGTAAACCAGACCTTATCTCAAAATACACCTTCTTGACTTTTTCCCTTTGACTTCGTGAAAAACAACAGATTGATAATTAGTTGTTTTACATGCCTTAGGTATTGAGATGGGGGGAAGTCAACTGTGGAATATTGTGAAGCATAGCCATTGGAATGTGTCTTATTTTCTACTGATAATCTAATAAGTCATTCAGTGATAACTTTGGCTTTTGCAAAATTAAAATTACTAATTATGTACATCTTGGTTTCAGCTGGGACAGAGTTGATTTTGATTTTCTTCATAGCGTCTGGTGTGATGCTATGGTTTGGCTTTAGGAGAAAAAAATAATTTTGATAACACACCGATGTTTCAGTCATTACTGAGCAGTGCTGTACAGAGCCAAGGACATTTCAATTTCTCAACTTCTCGTAATGTACTGCCAGTGAGGGCACTTGGGGGGCACAAGGAGCTGGTAGGGGACAGAACAACGACAGATTACCCAAACTGGCCAAAGCACTATTCCATACCATATGACATCATGCAAAAAACTACAAAACGGTGGGCAGTTGGCCAGGGGGGCAGCCTTTTCCTGGGGCCTGGCTGGGCATCAGTCAGTGTATTAGTGAGCAATTGCTTTGTGCATCACTTGTTTTTTGGATATATATATATAAAGTTATCATTGCTATTATTTCTCTCTTCCTTTTCTGCTTTAGTAAATAGCTTTTATCCCAACCTATGAGTTCTTTTTCTGATTCTCTCCCCTATCCCATCGGTGGGAAAAGAGTAAGCAAAAGTCTGTGTTGGGCTTAGCTGCTTGCTGGGTTAAACCACAAGAATGTAAGGCTTCCATATTTAGTGAAAATTAAGTTATATTTTGTTGTGATTCATTCTTCTTACATATTATTGGAGGCATAATTAAATATTAAATGTATTAGTCACTTTCCCAAGCACAAGAGGAAAAACTTACATATACATGTAAAGTGGAAGAATTATATTACTGAGACGACTATATCAGGTAGAATACATGTTTCTTCAGAAAGTAAGTGCCTGCTTTCCCTGTGTAGTCAGTGAAAATGAATATTCTGAAGATCTTCAGAGAGACAACATTTAAAATCTGTCTTGTTTTAAGGATCTATTACATGGGAAAACTAGCTGAGGTGAAAATCAAACAAACCAACAAATATCAGACACCTAAAAGGCAGACAACTCTAAAAGGTAGATGTTGAAGTCTAAGGTTTCAAATACCATTATGGAATCACTTTATAAGCCTCTTCAGAGTGTACTTCATCTAATCTATTTAAAGTATTCATTTGGACTGAGATAAATGGCCGTCCTGAGGCATTTATTCTTTCTGATGGCTAGGAAAGATTCTAATGTGACATTCCAGAGATTAAACTAATCTCACCCAAGATGCCAACTATTTAGGAGGCAGTCAGATGCTGAAGTCAGTCAGAATAGATCTGCTTTTTACGGAGAGGTATTATATCTATCATAAAGTTACATTCCATCAAAAGCACCTTTTAACATACAAAAAGCGCAATTGAGAGTGACGATGGTTCACAGATGTTAACTTTGATGACTAAAGAATAAGCAAGTGTCCAAGCAAACAAGACTTTACAGAAATAATCTGAAGTGTTTATTCAAATCTAAGCTTGGTAGTTAGGGAGAAAAACACATAATTGATCATTTTGATAACCCTGTTGAAGTACCACTAAAGAGATGTAGAGAAGCAAGCAAGCAATCAACTAATCCCAAGGAGGAATAAAAAGTCTTGAAACATAGTAATATTCATACTGAATTGAAGTGCATCTCTTCATCAACATAGCACAAACAGTAAAACTATTATTTTACTCTATCATATAGATTCATTTTTAAAATCTTCTGAGATTGCATCACTTTCTGTCCTCAGTCTATCCCTTCTTTACTCTTTAAAAGAAATTTGAATGTGCTGATTTCTTTCTAGAAGGCTTTGAGGCATAAAAATTGAGAACCACTGCAAACATAGATTTTTAAAAGTTAAATTTTATTTTTAATACTCTTGCTAAGACTCTATTAATTTCAAAACCATTAGGGTGTTAATACTTTTCATTTTCTCTTGTACTCAATCCACTTAAGCAATTACAGGCCTCCAGGATAAGTAGCCAATACTTCTACAGACGTTGATTTAAATTCTTTTGTTCCACAAAGTTATGTTTATATCTTTTTAGGGAAAAGATTGGATCAAAAGCCTTTAACTGTACAAGGATGCTATGAACAGTAGTATTTGGCTTAGGAATTCACAGATCACTAGAATACCTGTTCTTGAGAGAAATGAGTCAGTGAAAAAAACTAAACTATGGACTCTACTCATTAAAGATGATCTGATATTAGGCACCCAAGTTAGAAAGAAGCTCACAAGATTGTTACTGTTATCTTGCTACCTGATAGTTCCTCTCTTCATTTATTTTCAGTCAAGTTGAATGTCCTTGCAATGTACTACCCTCATGAGATATATAGACAGTACCACATAACATTCCAGGAATGGATGCCAGAATATTAACCCTGAAGCTTGATCAGTCTTTGTGACCTGAAAACATAAAGCCTTTTCTTCTTCAAGTAAGTTTTATATCTAGAGGAGGGTTTTTAATGGTATGAATTATTTACCAACACTGATTTGATCATTTAGATACAGTCTCTCTGGGCCTATACGTGCCAGTTATCTTCATTCACATTATACCAGGTTCTTGTTTCTTTAGAAACTACAGAGTCTGCTAATAAGATGTTAATGTTGGTGATGAGCAGAATTTTTGTCACCTACTTGTAGAAATCTATATACGTATTATTTTATTCAGCAATATAAAGCAGTTGAAACTGATGCTGTTATTTATTCATGATTTGTGTTACTTTTTCTATTACCAGATCGAATGAGTTAAATCTTCAATACAGTGAAATTATAAACAATTAAAGCTTTATTTTTCATTGGAAGAATGAAAGGATGAAGATAAATTCATAGGAAACCTCCAGGCTTTTTTTTTTTCTTAATTATATTTCAATGGATATCCAAGTGCTGTCAAAGATCTTATGCATAATGAACAACAGGAAAAAAAATAACTGATTTAAGTTTTTTGACTAACTGTCCCCTATGATTTAATTTCAGTCTTCAAGGTTACATGGTTAAATATAATCGATTTTATATGTCCAGTGCTAATGCTTATTTTATGGCAAGTTGGAAGTTGATTTATTCACTGCATTTTTTTTTTCATGCAATTGTTCTCAATAAACAATAACTAGAAGGTGATGAATATTATATGGATTTTCTGAATGCTTTATGATAGCAAGGACTAGTAAGAATCTTATGATTCAGCCAATGAATTTAGAATTAATCAAACCTTTAAGAATTATAATATTCATTGGCATGCACTATGGATATGAGAAAGAGATATCTGAAGTTACCCTTTAGATGTATTATGGGACAGCTACTTGACCATTAGAAGATATAATTTATCAGAAAATCTTTTGAGGTGATAAACAACTCTAACTTTACTATATGTCACTCAACTTCTTCTGTGACTCAGGAAGAGAGAGAAATCAAATATAATTGATATGAATAAAAAGCAAGTTGAATCCTACTCTTATCTCTTACCTTACTTTTTGAATGTAAATTTCTCAAGAATTAGGATATTAAAAGGACTAAACTCACAAATCATACCGTATTCCTCCATTCCTTTCCTTTTCCCTTTTCATCCTGCTGTAACTTGCAATTACATTAATACTGTATCATATTGAAATCAATGACCCTTTTAAGTATACTTTTAAAGAAGTGTTCTTTATTTACACAATGTTCTTCTTCATAATGTCAATAAAATATTTACTAGAAGCCAATAAAAATAAGTACCGAGGCAAAAACCAGGATCAAAAACTGGAGATGTAGGAAATACTGAAATGCTGCCTTTGTCTGTCCATGTTCAATACCACTTCAATAAGCAAAACTGTGGAAAGCCCTTAAACAATTTCAGAGTTAAAACTCTTCCCTTAACTGTAGGAAGCCCTCATTGAGGTCTTTCGCTGAAAGAATTTTTGCTCCACATTTGTCTCAGTACAAAACAGTCCTCCAACTTGAACATATTCCCAGGTTGCAACTAAAGATGTTTCTTCTGAAGTAATTATGTGAATCAAAACTAAATAGCATGGGTTTTGTAAGAAAAAAAAGCATGCAAATGCAACATTCCAGAACATTCTTTGGACATTTACTAGTATCATTGCTCCAAGGATTATGAAGAACAGCTGTTCCTGTTTTGTATTAAATGCTAGAAGCCAAAATGATCAGTGTTATTGTGTCTCACACTTTGTTTGTGTAGCCCTCAATTCTGTTCATTTTAATTTTAATATGTTCATTTTGATGCAAGCAGTATTTTGTCAATGGAAAACACCTGAATTTTACTGTAATCCTTTTATTATTAACAACTCCATAGAGATTCAGAGTTTTCCTGTTAAAGAGCATCAAATAATAGTCAGAAACCTTAGCATCTAAGATAGCTCTCTCAGATTAATTCAGTTTTCTACTTTGTGTCTTAATTTCTTATGTGCAATGACCACATACTCCTGTATTGAGTACCTAATTTTTCCATATAATTATTAGAGATCTAGGTGAATTAGGATCTTTGTTAGGGAGATAAAGCTTCTGATCCTTCCCTACCATCAAGTAGACTGGGAGTGCAAAAGGAGTTGGAAGAAGACAGAACCAGGAAATCTGGCCTAAACCAACCAAAAGGGTATTCCATATCATGTGACATCATGCAGAACTATAAAACTGGGAGACCCAGCCAGGGAGGTAGCCACAGCTCAGGCAGTGGTCAGCAGGCGATGAGCAGTTGCACCGTGCATCACTTCATAGAATAACAGAATCATAGAATGGTTTGAGCTGGAAAAGAACTTAAAGATCACTTAGTTCCAACCCCCTTGCTGTTGGCTGGGTTGCCAATCACTAAATGAGGTTGCCCAGGGCCTTGAACACCTCCAGGAATGGGATATCCTCAACTTCTCTAGGAAACCTGTTCCAGTGCTCCACCACCCTCTGACTAAAGAACTTCTGCCTAAAAATTAACCTAAATCTTCCCTCTTTTAGATTAAAGTCATTCCTCTTTGCCCCATCGCTATCAGACTGTGTAAAAACTTGGTTTCCCTCCTGTTTATAAGCTCAAGAACTGGAAGGCCTCAATGAGATCTCCCTAGAGCCTTCTCTTCTCCAAGCTAGCAAGCCCAGGTCCCTCAGCCTTTCTTCAGAAGAGAGGATCTCCAGCCCTCTGATCATCTTTGTGGCCCTCCTCTGGACCTGCTCCAACAGCTCCACATCTTTCTTCTCTGGGAGGCCCAGATCTGGACACAGTGCTCCAGATGGAGCCTCACGAGGGCAGAACAGAGAGGGACAATCACCTCCCTTGCCCTGCTGACCATCCCTCTTTTGATGTAGCCCAGGATACAGTTGGCCCTCTGGACTGCAAGCACACACTAACAACTCATGTTCTGCTTTTCATCTACCAGGATTCTCAAGTCCTGCTCCATTGGGCTGTTCACAAAGAGTTCTTCTCCCAGTCTGTTCATATATCTGGGATTGCCTCAAACCAAGTGAAAAATGCCTTTCACTTAGCCTTGTTGAACCTCATTAGGTTCTCATGGGCCCACTTCTCAAACCTGTCCAGGTCATTCTGGATGGCATAATTTCCTTCTGTTGTATCAACTGCACCACTCAGCTTGGTTTCATCTGCAAACTTGCTGAGGGTATACTTGATCATTGATAAAAACGTTGAAGAGCACTGGTTCCAAGACCCCTGGGGGATACCACTCATCACTGGCCTCCACCTGGGCATAGATATGTTAGCCATTGTTGGGATAGGGACAGCCG
>WBMW01006189.1:4382-49226 GCA_013396635.1 Penelope pileata
TTTTTTTTTTTTTTTTTTTTTTGCATATTCTGATAGTGATAAACAAGGGAGAATTATTTTTACTAAAAGAGGGATGATTTAGATTGTTCATTAGGAAGAAATTTTTCACATAGAGTGTGGTGAGGTGCTACCCTGCTCAGGGTAGATATCTGAGTGATATTTTTGAATAGTTTCTTAAACATAAATAAAACCAGAAAAAAGGCAAAAGACAGCAATAAGATCACATCAATTTTAATATCTCAAGTATATTCAAAATTTTCAACAACTATTTTAGCTTCTCTGGGGTAGAATCATAGAATCATTAAGGTTGGAAAAGACCTCCAAGATCCTCTAGTCCAACCATCAACCTGTCACTACCATACCACTAAACCATGCCCCTCAGTACCACGTCAACCCTTTTCTCGAAAACCACCAGGGACAGTGACTTCAGCACTTCCTTGGGCAGCCTGTTTCCAGTGCCTCACCACTCTTTCTGAGAAATTTTTCCTAATATCCAGTCTGAACATTCCCTGGCACAAACTGAGGCCACTATGTCTCATCCTGTCACTAGTAACCCGGGAGAAGAGGTTGACCCCCACCTCACTACAACCTCCTTTCAGGGAGTTGTAGAGAGTGATAAGGTCTCCCCTGAGCCTCCTTTTCTCCAGACTAAACAATCCCAGTTGAATCTCATCTGATTACTTTAACACCTGAGCTGTCTTTCCACAAAATTTATGAAGTGAGTGAAAGATGGAAGAGCATCATTAGTTCTGGCTTGAAAGCTGTGAAATGCAAAACAGCACTGAGGTTTATTAATTAAGGAAGGGAGAGGTGCTGTGGAATTAAAGTCTATTTTCTGAACTAATACTTATAAAAACTGGAAGGCATCATCTATGATTTCGTAAATGATCTGGAAGAAAGTATAGTGATGGCACAATAGCCTCATCAAATGGGTAATTGATTAGTTTTGTTATTTTGGCATGGATTTCAGCTATTATTTTCTTTTGTGAAGCAGAGGCTGAATTGCACAATTGCCTTTGTCTTGTGCACTTTGCAAACGAGCACTCTAAATCCTGAAGTGCTTCTTTCTTGCTTCCTCCTAATTTGTGACATAACTGTGCCACTGTTACAAGATCATGGAATCACAAAAATATTTAATACTTCAAGTTTAAAATGTCTTATAGGTATATTTTTGTTCAACAATCCACTCAAAACAGGATCAATAACATACATATATAACCTCCTATAAATATTCTAAGTAATTTCTTCCATTACAAGATCACTGGAATATCTCTAGATAATTAAGAACGTTAACATACTTTTATTCTTTGTGCCATTTATGAAGTAACTAGACATTTCCATCCTCTCTACTTTTATCAAATCTGTGGTGGAGTCTTTCGATTGAAGCTGGATGCTATATGAAATATCTGCCCAAAAGAAAACCATTTGCCTCAGAGGGGTGAAATTCATACCTGACACTGTGTTGGCGAACATGTAGACTAGCTCAAATTGTTCATTTTAGACTCCAAATATTTCAGAAGTTCCGTTTCTCTTCTGACAAACTGTTCAGTCATGCCTAGTCTCAATATTTTATCCAAATCTGTTCTCATACATCCATTCTCATTTTTAGGTTGCCTTTGTTTGTTCTGAATAGTAACTCAATTTCATACATTTCCGTACTTTACACATTCAGAGCAGAACTCATTTGATCAAATATATTTTTAAGTTATTATGGCTCTATGGAAACCATGCCAATATTCTGAACAGCTTAATTTGTGAGAAAAGAAGTTTAATGATATCAGGAAAAACTTCTTCAAAAGAGTGGTCAGGCACTGTAATAGGTTGCCCAGGGAGTTACTGGAGTCACTGTCCCTAGAGTCATTCAAAATTTTTCTAGGTGTGGTACTAAGGGATATGGTCTAGTAGTTTAGTGGGCAATCTTGGTGATAGGTGGACGGTTGGACTAGATGGTCTTGGAGTTCTTTTCCAACCTTAATGATTCTGTGATTCTATGATTTAATCTTTTTTCGATGCATCTAAGTACTCATGTCCTGGATGAGAGTAGATGTGGCAGAGAAACTGAAGATATATTGTCTGCATCTAAACTGAGAGACCTTGTAGCACTCTGAATTTTTGAATCCAAGGTATAGAACCATTCATGGTTTAAATCTTCATTGGAAGAAACTTGTCATAGGTTCTTCATAGACCCTAGATACAGGTCTTTATCTTGTATATATATTTCAACAGAAAATAAACTTGCCTGAGCAGATCTAGCATCACTGACAGTATGTTAACAACTCAGTCTAATCTACTGGGGGGAACAGGATCTTGATGTGTGTTCTGCTGCACAGCTTAGGCCAGTTGCGATATACACGCTGGCTTGGACTGACAACTATATAAGAGAAAATTATCATAAATTGCTTTCATTATCTCTTTAGCACTTATCTTCTTCTCTCCCAGTCCTTACTAGCATTCTGAAATGTACTTCTAGGGACTATTTGTAGATTTCCAGACTAATGTCTGATAAGTCTAAGGATCAAAATCCCTCTAACCATAATTGTTCGTACTTGCGTATATGCTTACAGATACACCTTCAAAAGGGATGTGAAACCAAGCTATGAACCAAAGGGGTGTAAGAATCTCCAATGTCCCTTACAAGAGATCTTGTTTTCTCCACACAAACCAAAGAGAGCTGGAGAAAAACAACTCTTCCATAATACCTCACTGGAGGAGGGAAGCAATACGAGTTCTTCCTGTCATTTTATTTTATTCATTTATATCTTGTCATTTCCCCCCCAAATTTCTTTGTATTCCTCTCTTTCGTGTCCCTATTCTTGTTTCTAGCCTATATTCAATTTTTTACCTTTTGTCTTATTTATCTTCTCATTTCCTCCTCCTCTAGCCGCTCCCTCTGTCACTTTGCATCTGTCCCCCTCTCTATAAAAAAGCTTTCAAAGTTTATTTAGTTAGTGAATGTTGCTTGCTCTAAGAGAACAAGGAACACAGTAAGTAGTGACTAATATCAGAATCATGAGTGAAGATATGTTTTATTCATAAACCTTGCATCTCCAGTGAAATTAAAAGCAAAGCAAAGGGTCGAAGCTCTGAACCCTCATTCCTGGAGCCTGTAAACCAATAAAGGCTTTATATTAGCTATCGATATCTATCTCTGACTTGGCTTAATAACATCTTATTCCCTGTTTTCAGCAGCCATCAATAATATTTCTGCCTGCCTGCTCAGGTCCCCATCTCTGCGTGCAATTGCATTATAAGGGTCTATAAGCCCAATTTGCTTCACATTCTTATTTTTGGAAAAGGCTGGCTGGCTTTTGTAATGAGAGCAGCTGCCAAGAAGGCTTGACAGAATTTGTGGCCCATCTGGCTTATAATCTTCATTCAATATCACAGGAGCCTAAACTCCCAGACCAACTGATAAGTCAGAGCGCATAGGCAAGCGATGACAGTAATCTTCCTTGTGATTTCTCATTAAGGACAGAGACATCTCAGTGAATCTCTCATATCCTGGATATCAAATCATATGTTCTCTTTCTATTTATTGTATTTATTTATTTATTTCACAAGCAAGACCAGTGTTACACTTTTTTAAAATTGTGACAAAAATTATGGTAGTTTAAAAGCATTTTTGTTCCTCGTATAATGCTTAAGAAACAAGTAAACCAAGGATGTGATTATGCCTTTGAAATCAATGTCAGATTGCCAATATTCACTCTTAAATTATGTGTGCATATGTTGTCTTCACAGAATAACAGAAAACAAGGAGAGAAATGATACCGAGAAAACATCTAGTGTATTGACCTGTCTCTGAAGAGGATTAGTTGCATTTCCATGATGCACAGGTCTCAGTCATCTCTGTATCATCCTCATAAAATCTCTGTAGTGCTTTAAATTTTCTCTCTTTGATGAGTTTTTCTGTTTTCTTAAGTCTTAAACAATGTGAAATTTTCAATCTGAACACAGGAACTATATAAATCTTCCTGCATGCAGCAAAGTTTCACCTATCTCTTACCTCTTAACATATCATCAAAGAATCACAGAATTGTTTGGCTTCAAAGGAACCTTTAAAAGTCATCTAGTGCAAGTCCCTTGCAAGGAACAGGGACATGTACAGTTAGATCAGGTTGCTCAGAACACCGTCGAGCCTGAATTTGAATGTGTCCAGGGACAGGGCATCCTCCACTTCTCTGGACAATCTGTTCCAGTGTTTCACTATCCTTAATGTAAAAAGTAGTTTCCTTATACTCAACATAAATCTCCCCTTTTTTAGTTTGAAACTTTTCCCCCTTGTTGTATCACCACAGATGTAGCTAAAGAGTCTGTCCTCTTCTTTCCTATACCCTCCTTTAGATACTGAAATGCAGCTATCAGGTCACCTCAGTGCCTTCTCGCTTCCAAGCTGAACAGTCTCAGCTCTTTCAGCCTACCCTCACACGGGAAGTGTTCCATTCCTTGAATCATTTTTGTGACCCTCCTCTGGACACAATCCAACAGGACCATGTCCCTCCTCCTCCTGCACTGAGGACTCCACATCTGGATGCAGTACTCCCAGTAATGTCTCACCAGTGTAGAGTAGAGGGGCAGGATCACCTCCTTCACCCTGCTGGCCATGCTTCTTTTGATGCATCCCAGAATACGGTTGGCTTTCTGGGCTGTGAGGCCGTGTTGCTGGCTCACATACAGCTTACCATCCAGCAGTACCCTCAAGTCCTTTTCAGCAGCGCTATGCTCTATCCTTTCATCCCTCAGCTTGTATTGACAGCGGGGATTGCCATGACGCAAGTACGAGACCTTGCACTTGGATTTGTTGAATGTCATGAGGTTCTCCTGGGCCCACTGCTTGAGCCTATCTAGGTCTTAATGACATTCCATCCCTCAGGCGTGTCAACCACACCACACAGCTTGGTGTTATCCACAAACTTTCAGAAGGTGCAATCAATCTCACTGTTGATTTCAATGAAGAATGAATCCAGACATTGAGCCATTAACCACCACTCTCTGGGTACAAACTCATAACCAATTCCTTGTCTATCAAACAGTCCACCCATCAAATCCATCTCTTTCCAGTTTAGACAGAAGAGAAGTATGTTTTGGGGGACCATTGCAAAGGCCTTACTGAAATCCAGAGAGATGTCATCAGTAGCTCTTCCCTTGCCCATTGATGCAGTCACATCATCATAGAAGGCCACAAGGTTGGTCAGGCAGGATTTGCTCCTGGTGAAGCCATGCTGGTTGTCTTGCATCACCTCCTTCTCTTCCACATGTCTTAACATAGCTTCCAGGGGGATCTGCCCCATGATCCTTCCTGGCACAGAGGGGAGACTGACAGGTTGATAGTTCCCTGGGAACACAAAAACCTCCAGTCCTTTTACATCATGTTTTTCTCAATTTCATGTCTCCTTTCAAAATCAGTTCACTGTATTAAAAGGCGTACACAGATTAACTGCATGTTAGATGCATTTCCCATGTGAGGCATCCCTCAAATAGTAGAGCTGGAGAACTCTGGAGTATTAATCTTACCTAGTTTAGAGATTTATTTTCACAAAGGTTCAGATGCCTTGTGAGTTGTGAAACTTTCCCCACTGATGACACTGGAGACAATTATCAGAAACACATTTTTTACAGGACTATCAAGATCATCTCCTATAACAGAGGGGATGAATAATGTCTTTTTGTGTGTGTTTATTTGTTTGTTTATATGTTGTTTTGCTTTGTCTTTCCTTATAGTTTTGCTTATCACATCTAATTTCTTTTTATTATTTTTAAAAGGGGAAGTCAAAATTCCCTTTTGCTAGGACATTCATCATCCCCTTGCTAAAACTGAGCTCATACGGTGGCTATATTTAATATGAATGGTGAGATTTTTGAGATCTCCTATCTCTCTGTCACCAGAAATCAAAAAGAGCCCAGAAGATATCAGGGGAAGGAACAGCAGGTCAGCTAAAGAAACAGGTAAAAGTTTACATTTATGCTGTCTTTTTCACAGTTTTATTATTATCTTTTTATAATGTTGGAAATGTTAAATACTAAACAATTATATAATATAATAATAATAATAATAATAAATTATTATTAATAATGAATAAATTATAAAATATACTAGCTTACATGAAATGATAGTTTTATTATTATGAAGATAAATAGTATAAAAAAACATTCAGACATGGAGAAGAAGATGGTTTAGAAATTTAGGAAATATGTTACAAATTATGATAAATATATCTGAAGGAACAATTGCTATAAAAATCTTTCTAATCTGTGGTTGTCTTCTGTTTCTTAGCATGAAGCTGAAGGACATAAAGAAAAAAAAAGGTTGTTATAAAGCAGCATGGTTAATACAAGGGCTGCCGTAAAAATAATGCTTCCTATTTTATTAGGTTGGCCCGTGACATCAGAGGCAGATGTTGATGGTATGGCAGCAAACATTGAAGTTTTGCACCCCTATTCTGTTAGATTTTTTTTGCTGTGTGACAGATGGCAGCAGAGATGCAGTCTGGAAAAATGGTGTCTGGCATGAAAGTGCACGTGAAGCAAAGGTGTGTAACTGAATTCCTTCATGTAGAAAAAATAGCACCCAGTGACATTCATTGATGCTATTTGAATTTCTGTGGAGACAGCACAGTGAATTTTTATGGAGACAGCACAGTGAGGTGGTGCATATCAGCAGTGGCAACAGCAATGCAAAAGGCAAGTTACATTTTGCATGGCCATGCACAGCTGTCGAACCACGAAATAAAGAGCATCTCAATCAGCTCATCAGTGTGAATCAACTAGTGGTAATGACTATGCTGAAAAAACAGAGCTTTGTATCCAAGAATTTGCTCTACCAAATACTGTTATTGTGCTCTTTGTAGCTGTTGCAGTTTCCATGGAAACAACTAGGAGGCATTACTTTTGGAGCAAGCCATGTTGTTTAATTTACAGGTGGACCTACTAATTTTTATAGGGCTCATTGAGTTTGGATAAAGATGCCATTTGAGTTCTAACACTATTTATTGTACTGCTACCATGTCATGAGAATTATAGGGTAAAAAAACAGCCCATTAAAAAATTACTTTGATTTTTGACTAAACTCTTCTCTGCCCAAGTCATTCTCTATGATCTGAGTTACTGTGGATGGATATGGGAAGAATTCTTATAGTAGTGTTCAGATAGATGACAGGAAGTGATTCTTAATCTGGACATTTTGATATAAAAATATGTAACTGAATATATAACTAAAGTTTGAAATAAACTAATAAAGTTTGTCACCAGTATAAGAGGGACAGGGACCTCCTGGAAAGAGTCCAGGGGAGGGCTACAAAGATGATAAAGGGCCTGGAGCATCTCCCTTATGAGGAAAGGCTCAGTAATCTGTGCCTGTTCAGCCTTGAGAAAAGAAGGTTGAGAGGAGATCCGATCAATGTGTACAAATATCTAAAATACGGGAGGCAAGTGGACATGGGTAATCTCTTTTCAGTGGTGTTTGGGGACAGGACGAGGAGAAATGGACTAAAACTGGAGCACAGGAAGTTCCGTACCAATATGCGGAAGAATTTCTTCATGATATGGGTGATGGAGCACTGGAACAGGCTGCCCAGGGAGGTTGTGGAGTCTCCTTCCCTGGAGATATTCAGGACCCGTCTGGATGCCTACCTGTGTGAGCTGCTGTAGGGAACCTACTTTGACAGGGGGTTTGGACTCGATGATCTTTCAAGGTCCCTTCCAACCCTTACAATTCTGTGATTCTATGATAAGTAAGCTACAACCTTAAAATTATGCATCACCTCCTTTCAGCTGAGAATCTAAGCTCAATAGACTGTTAACTGCTGAACTCATCAGCTTTCTGTTTATTAACTACTATGCTTATTTAACTTGCTGCTTATCTTTCTGTTCAACTATTATTTATTATTTTTTCTGTGCGCTTACCAGTTTTAGTGTAAAGTTTCAGTCAAACACACTAAGCTTCATCCATAAAGTTTGCTCTCTACCCCCACTCCCCCCGCCATCTAGTTTTGCATGTTTGTTATGTTGAATTTATATAATAAGAACAATAAAATAAAGAAAACGACAGTCACCAGCCTTTAATATATCTGGAAAAAACAAAACAAAACAAAACAAACAAACAAAATCAAAAACAAACATACAAACAAAATACATAGCAGAACAGATTTGTCATCAAATTTAATTTCTGTGTTTTTTGTTTTTTTTTCCCTCACACTTGAAAACCATATTTTCCTGAAAGCTTTAAAACAGCAAATTGGCCAGCATATGAAAGTCTGATGTTTGCTCAGTTCAGAGGTGCTTGCTTCTTATTTGCAAAAGACTTTCAGCTCCTTATAGCATAAAAAAACACTATTATTGTAACTACCGTGAAAACGATTAATCATGCGATAAAGGTGAAATGCGTGGTCAGGTGCTTTCTTGAGTAATTTCCAGACTGCTGCAGAGAAATTTAAAATTGAAAGGAAAATCACAAGCTGACTACAAAATGCTAAAGTTAACTAGTTTGCCTGAATTAGAATCACTAGAACCTGAAATGACATGAACTCGTGGCCTGGAAAGTTAATTTGTGCTTGTGGATTTTCACAATCTGAGATAGACTGAAATTTATTATTATTTATATTCCATGAGTTTCAGAGTAACACATGAGGTCAATGTTCCACCATGCCAGATATGTTAAAGAAGCTTCCATTTTCAAGGGCTGAAACTGTAAAAAAAATCAAGTAGAAAAATCATAGAAGAAAAAATTTCCCCATCCCAACATGCACATTTAGAGTCTCAATTTCAGATCTTCAGAATGAAATGAGAATTTCAGATAAAGCAATCATCCACCAACCTCTAAGTATTTTTCTCATGCCTTTGTTACAGAAGTCTTCTCACCTAGACTTAAAATAAAAATAAAATAAAATAAAATAGTCCTATTTGTTTTTCTTCGCAGTGTGAATAAAATTAGACAAAAAAAAAATCAATTGAATGTAGTTATGTGCCTGATAATTAATTTTAATTACAACAGTTTGCCAGACAATCACAACTCTTTGTTTGAGAGTTGCCTTATTTACACTGATGCAACTCAGACCTGGATTAGACACTTTTTTCTTACTGAGACTCAAGGAGGAACATTATTATAACTTAAAGCAGAATCACATTTCCACATTTTGGGATGATGAGACTTTGGATATTGAATTGTTCTGGTTATCTCTCCTAGAGCTGGCTCTGCTGTTTATAGTCATCAAACAGGCAGGTATAAAATTATAGCAAAGGTGAAAAAGAAGCAAAAATTCTGAATTAAGAGCAAATAAAATTATTCCTAAATGTTCCCTGCAGGGTCAGTAGTAGTCTACATCCCTAACAATGTAAGAAACAAAAAGAAACTGGAGGTGGGGATGGGGAAGAAATCTCAGATGGGAAAGAAGAAGGCTCTATAGCAATTCAGCTTCATTAACGGGAGAAACTGCGAAAGAGGAGTTCAGGGATTCATTATCTCAAAAATAGCAGTCCAAACTGACAGGAATGGGTGAAAACTTCGTGACCCCATGGACTACTGGATTTCACAGTTTTCTCTATTTGTCTTTTAAAAAGTTAGGAGGTGGGGGAAAGAAAAAGAAAAGGAATAGCCTATTCTCTGAAGCCTTGGGGTTTTTCTGCTACCGTGGAAGGGAAGTAGAGGACAAAAGAAGTATAAACAAATGAGAACTCTTGCCTGCAAATAACCAACAGAGACTAAAAATATTGTAACAACTGTACAATAGTTTAAGGTCAATGTATTCCCATTTCTATGTCTGTGAAAGCCTGACCACATAAGATATTAAAATTCCTAACACATGAAAATTAGGAACTCCTGGAAGCAGTTTCTCTTTCTATAAGTAAAAATTTTCACTACCTACATCTAGCACTTAAAGGAAATCATCCAGATAATTAAAATGTCAATAAATGAAATGTCAAATTTAAATGTTTTTCTTCCTTTGTGTATTTTTTTTTTTAATAAAAGACATCTTTGCACTTAGGAAAAGTGAAACCTTTATTCTAAAATAATACACCTTAAATATCAGTATCTTTGTAAAGGAACGGAATAGTTAAGTTTTGCCTAGTAAATTGGATCTATAGTTCTAACCATTTCAGCACTTAGTGTGTAACCTTTATGACAGGAGGTAGTTTTATAATAAGTGTATATACTGTTTTAAATTTTGCCATCATTTCATTACTTTAAACGTGAGTAAGAATGCATATAGTCATCAGTCCAGTGTTCAAGGAAGAAATTAATTATATAAATATATTGAAGAAATTAATAAAAAGTCAGTATTTAACAGCCTTTAGATTCTTTTTTATAACTCTCATTTTTCTGTGATAGATGGAGCTAATGCAAGAAGGAAATAAATCATGCACAATTAAAGTGAGTAAAAGCTGAAAACTGTGTCACTGATTACGTAAAAGAAAATGAGATATGAAAAGAAGATGCACTATTAGGAGAATTCAAACATGAGTTGGGTTCCCTCATTTATCATTCATTGACATTGATATCTGAATTTTTATTGAAGTCTCGTGTGATTGGCTTCTGTCAAAATGATGTAGAACTTCAGCAGGTGTGTTAGTATACTCTGTCCTCCCCATCCCCCTCAACCACTCCAACTTTCTCCTTTAGCCTAGACCTTACACTCAGAGCCTTACTGAGGCAGACAATGAGCAGAGTACTGATCACATTGTCTTGCTAAGACAGATAATGGCCATAATACTGCCATATACTGAGAGGGCTGAAAAAATTGATGGTAGTTCAACAACTGAAGGCCAATTAAGCACGTGCCAAAACTGTGACTGAGTCAACCATCTTATCCCACTAACAGTGAGCAGCCCACCCTCATGACTCTAAAGGAGTGCTTCTTCAACATTTAGACATAAAATATTGACCAAGTCTAGGACAAGGTGTGGATTCAACTTCACATAAGTTCCTTACATCTGTTGTTCAAGGATTTAAGAAATCAAGGGGGTCCACTTTGAACCTCACAACTCAAGGGAAGATTCTTCTGGATAAAAGTACCTTCACACCCTCTATGCATTAAATAATCATGTGTACCTTGCTGTCTCAAATCTTGTTAAGTTGCCATCTTATTTACAAATAAGTGATATTTAATGTATTGATAAACATACTCCCACCTCTGCCTCTCTCTTCTGAGTGAAGTCTATAGTTTCCATCTGTGACAACAGGGAGAGGGGCAAGCCATATCATGTGCTGTATTTCAAAGGTGATGGGAAGTGGTAGGACCCCTGCTCATCACAACTCCTGATCAATAGTCATTATTGCAGCCTGGGAATGATGAATTCTGGAGGCTCTGGGGACTTACTTTCCCTTCTCATCGTGAACATCAATCAAGTAACTTAGAGCATTTTGTTTTTCACCACTTTGTCAGATAAATGGCTCCACCTGGCCAAGTGGACCCTGTTGATGAAGCCTTCTTCCTTCAGCTACGGGAGGTATAACGATCACAGATTCTTGTCCTGCTGGGGGACTTCAACAACTGTGACATCTACTGGAAAAGTAGCATGGCAAGTGGTAGGAAATCCAGGAGGCTCCTGGAATACATTGAGGATAACATCTAGAGCCAAGTAATAGACAGCTCCACCAGAGCAGATGCAACACTGGACCGGATGTTCACCAACACAAATGAACTAATTGGTGACATCAGAATTAAAGGCTGCCTGGGCTGCAGTGACTATGTAATGGTGGAGTTCATGCTCCTGAGGGATATCACACAGTCAAAGAGTAAAATCAGGATACTAAAGTTTAGGAAATTAAAATTTTATTATTATTGTTATGCCAGTGTTGGGGGGGCGAGAAGGAACGAGAGGAAAGAGGAGCAGAAATGAGCAAGTCAAAATTATGACAAAACATTTGTATCTCCAGATAAACCCTTTTTACAATATTTTTCTGACTGCCTTAATTAAGAACCTTAATGAATTCCGTGCAGGTGAAAAACCAAACAAAACAAAGCCAAATATCGGACTTGCACTTTGGTCACAACAAGCTCATGCAATGCTGTCGGCCTGGGACAGAGTGACTGGAAGACTGTGCAGAGGCAAAGGACCTGGGGGTGTTGGTTGATGCTTGACAGACCATGAACCAGCAGTGTGCCCAGGTGGCCAAGAAGGCCAACGGTGTCCTGGCCTGCATCAGAAATAGTGCAGCCAGCAAGACCAGGGAGGTGATCATCTCCCTGTACTCAGCTCCGATTAGGCCTCACCTCAAGTATTGTGTTCAGTTTTGGGTCCCTCACTATAAGAAATGCAGTGAGGCCCTGGAGTATCCCCAGAGGAGGGCAACAAAGCTGGTGAGGGATCTGGAGCACAAATCTTATGAGGAGTGGCTGAGGGAGCTGGGATTGTTTAGTCTGGAAAAGAACGGGCTCTCATTGTTCTCTACAACTACCTGAAAGGAGGTTGTGGTGAGGAGGGGGTTGGCCTCTTTTCCCAGGTAGCTAGTGATAGGATAGAGAGAACGGCCACAAGTTTCACCAAGAGAGGTTTAGCTTAGACATCAGGAAAAACTTCTTCTTCGACAGAGTAGTCAGGTACTGGAACAGGCTTCCCAGGTTGGTGGTTGAGTCACTGTCCCTGGAGGTGTTCAAGGTATGTCTGAATGTGGTACTGAGGGACATGCTTTAGTGGGTAATCTTAGTGATAGGTGAGCAGCTGGGCTAGATGATCTTGGCAGTCTTTTCCAACTTTGATGATTCTATGATTCAAAGTATCTACTTACAAGGAATTTTTCTTGTGGCTAGTAGTAACACTGGAACTACTAGATTTGTCAGTGTCTTAAAGAGCAGAATATTATCACTATTTTTTTTTTTTTTTTAACAGAACTAAACGATCGGGTTGATAAAGTTTAAGAGATTAATTCCTGTTTTGGGTAAAGAACAGTACTGACTTACCAGTGGGTTTCCTTTGGATGGACTCTGGTTTTTTCCATTGAAAACACCCAAGCCATCCCTGCCTAATGTATTTTTATTTCTTTTCCTCTGCTTAGTGTTGACAGACTGTGCGGAAAGTAAGTAGGAAGTTAACACTAATTCTGTCAGAATATCTTGCACTAATAGCTTTGGGCAGCAAGAGTCTAGTAACGAAATCATTCAGATGAATAATATAACATTTCCTTATTTACTGAATGATGTGTGAGTTTTACTATCATTTTCCTGCTCTCACATCAGAACCTGAAGAAAGAAAAGTTCTGTTACTAAAGAAAGAGTGGAGGAAGGATACATGTTGCTTCATGGTTTTCACAGTATCAAAAGCAAAATCTGTTGCCTGACTACTGTATAAAGAGGATGATACTGGTACTGTGCTATAGAAGATACTGAAACAAGTCTCAAGCTATATCTGAGAATAGTGATGGAAGGATTACCAAGGTTGCCAACTCAGTTCTCAGCAGAATCTAAAGGGAATTAAGCTTCAAAGACATCCACATTCAACAGCTTTAATAACCATCCATATGAGAGGAAACTGTCTCAACTGTCAGGAAACTAAGGGAAAAACAAAGTAAAAAAAAAAGAAAAAAAGAATAGGAAAAAGAAAAAGAATAGGAAAAAGGAAAGAAAAAGAATAGGAAAAAGAATAGGAAAAAGAATAGGAAAAAGGAAAGAAAAAGAATAGGAAAAAGAATAGGAAAAAGGAAAGAAAAAGAATAGGAAAAAGAATAGGAAAAAGAATAGGAAANCTCAACTGTCAGGAAACGAAAAAGAAAAGGAAAAAGAATAGGAAAAAGGAAAGAAAAAGAATAGGAAAAAGAATTGGGAAAAGGAAAGAAAAAGAATAGGAAAAAGAATAGGAAAAAGAATAGGAAAAAGGAAAGAAAAAGAATAGGAAAAAGAATAGGAAAAAGAATAGGAAGAAGGAAAGAAAAATAATAGGAAAAAGAATTGGGAAAAGGAAAGAAAAAGAATAGGAAAAAGAATAGGAAAAAGAATAGGAAAAAGGAAAAAAAAGAACAGGAAAAAATTGGAAAAAGGAAAGAAAAAGAATAGGAAAAAAATAGATGAGCTAGGTGTTCTACGAGCAGCTAACAGAAGTTGTGTGATCGGCAGACCTTGTTCTCATGGGGAACTTCAACTTCCCTGTTATATGCTGGAAATATAATACAGTGAAGAGGAAGCAATCTAAGAGGTTTCTGGATTGTGTGTGGAAAATAACTTCCTGACACAGCTGGTAAGAGAGCCTACCAGGGGAGATGGCCCACTAGACCTGCTGTCCGCAAACAGAGAAGAACTGATGGGATGTGTGGAGCTTGAGAGCTTCCTTGAGAATAATGACCATGAAATGATAGAGTTCTCTATTCTTGGTGAAGTCAGGAGGGAGATCAGTAGAACTGCTACCCTGGACTTCTGGAAGGCAGACTTTGAACTGTTCAGGGCACTGAAAGTGAGGGCCTCTTGGGAGCCTGTCCTGGTGGGTAGAGGGGTCCGGGAAGGCTGGATGATCCTCAAGAAGAAAGTCTTAGAGATGCAGGAGCAGACTGTCCCCTTGTGCCATACAATGAGCCAGAGGGGAAGAAGAATGACATGTATGAACAGGGAACAAAAATATTTTTACAAATATATTAACAGTAAGAGGAGGGCTAAGGAGAATTTCCAGCCTTTACTGAAAGTAGTGGGGAATGNGCCCACTAGACCTGCTGTCCGCAAACAGAGAAGAACTGATGGGATGTGTGGAGCTTGAGAGCTTCCTTGAGAATAATGACCATGAAATGATAGAGTTCTCTATTCTTGGTGAAGTCAGGAGGGAGATCAGTAGAACTGCTACCCTGGACTTCTGGAAGGCAGACTTTGAACTGTTCAGGGCACTGAAAGTGAGGGCCTCTTGGGAGCCTGTCCTGGTGGGTAGAGGGGTCCGGGAAGGCTGGATGATCCTCAAGAAGAAAGTCTTAGAGATGCAGGAGCAGACTGTCCCCTTGTGCCATACAATGAGCCAGAGGGGAAGAAGAATGACATGTATGAACAGGGAACAAAAATATTTTTACAAATATATTAACAGTAAGAGGAGGGCTAAGGAGAATTTCCAGCCTTTACTGAAAGTAGTGGGGAATGTGACTATTGAGGATAAGAAAAAAGCTGAGGTTCTCAATGTCTTCTTTACATATGTCTTTAATAGTCAGACTGTTTATTCTTGGGCTACTCAACCCCCTTATTTGGAAATACGGGACGGAGAACAAAACAACACTCCCGTGATTAGGGTAGAGACAGTTAAAGACCTGCTACTCCATCTGGGTTCAGATAGGATTCACCTGAGGGTGCTGAGGGAGCCGGCAGAAGTGATTGGCAAGTTGCTTCCCACCATCTAGCCATGTTTCTGGTCAACCAGAGAGGTCCCAGAGGATTGGAGGCTAGCCAATTTGACTCCCAAGGAAGATCCAGGGAACTACAGGCTTGTCACCTGACCTTGCTGCCAGGAAAGGTTATGGAACAGATCATCTTGAGTGAGTTCATATGGCATGTGTGGAATAACCAGGGAATCAGGCCCAGTCAGCATGGATTCATGAAAGGCAGGTCCTGCTTGACCGACTTCATCTTCTTCTGTGACCGGGTGACCTGCCTGGTGGATGAGGTGAAGATTGTTGACGTGGTCTACCCAGACTTTAGCAAAACCTTTGACGCTGTCTCCCACAGTACTCTCCGGGAGAAACTGGCAGACCATGGTGTGGACATGTTCACTCTTTGCTGGGCAAAAACTAGCTGGAGGGCTGAGCCAGAAAGTGATGGTGAATGAAGCAAAACCCAGCTGGCATTTAGCCATGAGTGGTGTTCCCCTGGGGTCAGTATTGGGGCACATCTTGTTTGATAACTTTATTGATGATCTGGATGAGAGGATTGAGTGCACCCACAGTAGGTTTGCAGGTGACACCAAGTTGAGAAGAAGTGTCAATTTGCCTGAGAGTAGGAAGGCCCTACAGGCCTTGGACGGGCAGGATTGCTGGGCTGAGGTCAATGGGATGAAGCTCAATATGACCAAGAGGCAGGTCCTGCACTTTGGTCACAATTACCCCATGCAGTGCCACAGGCTTGGGGCAGGGTGGCTGGGAGACCGTACCAAGGAAAGGGGCCTGGGGGTGTTGGTTGATGTTTGGCTGAACATGAGCTGGCAGTGTGCTCAGCTTGTCCAAGAAGGCCAACGGCATCCTGATCTGCATCAGAAATAATGTATCCAGCAGGACCAAGGAGGTGATCATCCTCCTGTACTCAGCTCTGGTGAAGCCACACCTCAAGTGCTGTGCTCAGTTCTGGACTTTCACTACCAGAAAGACATTGAGATCCTGAAGGGTTGCCAGTGAAGAGTGATAAAGCGAGGAGTCTGTAGCACAGGATTAATGAGGAATGACCAAGGGAACAAGGAATTGTTTAGTCTGTAGAAGAGGAGGCTCAGGGGAGACCACATTGCATTCTGCAACTACCTGAAAGGAGGTTGTGGTGAGGTAGGGGTCTGCCTCTTCTCCCAGGGGGGATATGCTGGGTACTTCTCCCTGGGAAATGATGACAAGGGACATAGGAAGAGCACAGAGTTGCACTGGAAAGGTACAGAGGGGATATTAGGAGAAAATTATTTATTGTAAGAGTAGATAAATATTGGAAAAGGCTTCCCAAAGAGGTAGCTGATGTCTCATGCCTATTAATGTTCAAGAGATATTTAAATTATGTCCTCAGTAACATGTTTTAACTTTTGGTTATATTTGAAGTGTTCAAGCAAGGGTTTTTTTTGTTATTATTTTTTATTTTTATTTTTTATTTTTATTTTTTTCCCTCATCATTATTAGATGTNAGGTTTCTGGATTGTGTGTGGAAAATAACTTCCTGACACAGCTGGTAAGAGAGCCTACCAGGGGAGATGGCCCACTAGACCTGCTGTCCGCAAACAGAGAAGAACTGATGGGATGTGTGGAGCTTGAGAGCTTCCTTGAGAATAATGACCATGAAATGATAGAGTTCTCTATTCTTGGTGAAGTCAGGAGGGAGATCAGTAGAACTGCTACCCTGGACTTCTGGAAGGCAGACTTTGAACTGTTCAGGGCACTGAAAGTGAGGGCCTCTTGGGAGCCTGTCCTGGTGGGTAGAGGGGTCCGGGAAGGCTGGATGATCCTCAAGAAGAAAGTCTTAGAGATGCAGGAGCAGACTGTCCCCTTGTGCCATACAATGAGCCAGAGGGGAAGAAGAATGACATGTATGAACAGGGAACAAAAATATTTTTACAAATATATTAACAGTAAGAGGAGGGCTAAGGAGAATTTCCAGCCTTTACTGAAAGTAGTGGGGAATGTGACTATTGAGGATAAGAAAAAAGCTGAGGTTCTCAATGTCTTCTTTACATATGTCTTTAATAGTCAGACTGTTTATTCTTGGGCTACTCAACCCCCTTATTTGGAAATACGGGACGGAGAACAAAACAACACTCCCGTGATTAGGGTAGAGACAGTTAAAGACCTGCTACTCCATCTGGGTTCAGATAGGATTCACCTGAGGGTGCTGAGGGAGCCGGCAGAAGTGATTGGCAAGTTGCTTCCCACCATCTAGCCATGTTTCTGGTCAACCAGAGAGGTCCCAGAGGATTGGAGGCTAGCCAATTTGACTCCCAAGGAAGATCCAGGGAACTACAGGCTTGTCACCTGACCTTGCTGCCAGGAAAGGTTATGGAACAGATCATCTTGAGTGAGTTCATATGGCATGTGTGGAATAACCAGGGAATCAGGCCCAGTCAGCATGGATTCATGAAAGGCAGGTCCTGCTTGACCGACTTCATCTTCTTCTGTGACCGGGTGACCTGCCTGGTGGATGAGGTGAAGATTGTTGACGTGGTCTACCCAGACTTTAGCAAAACCTTTGACGCTGTCTCCCACAGTACTCTCCGGGAGAAACTGGCAGACCATGGTGTGGACATGTTCACTCTTTGCTGGGCAAAAACTAGCTGGAGGGCTGAGCCAGAAAGTGATGGTGAATGAAGCAAAACCCAGCTGGCATTTAGCCATGAGTGGTGTTCCCCTGGGGTCAGTATTGGGGCACATCTTGTTTGATAACTTTATTGATGATCTGGATGAGAGGATTGAGTGCACCCACAGTAGGTTTGCAGGTGACACCAAGTTGAGAAGAAGTGTCAATTTGCCTGAGAGTAGGAAGGCCCTACAGGCCTTGGACGGGCAGGATTGCTGGGCTGAGGTCAATGGGATGAAGCTCAATATGACCAAGAGGCAGGTCCTGCACTTTGGTCACAATTACCCCATGCAGTGCCACAGGCTTGGGGCAGGGTGGCTGGGAGACCGTACCAAGGAAAGGGGCCTGGGGGTGTTGGTTGATGTTTGGCTGAACATGAGCTGGCAGTGTGCTCAGCTTGTCCAAGAAGGCCAACGGCATCCTGATCTGCATCAGAAATAATGTATCCAGCAGGACCAAGGAGGTGATCATCCTCCTGTACTCAGCTCTGGTGAAGCCACACCTCAAGTGCTGTGCTCAGTTCTGGACTTTCACTACCAGAAAGACATTGAGATCCTGAAGGGTTGCCAGTGAAGAGTGATAAAGCGAGGAGTCTGTAGCACAGGATTAATGAGGAATGACCAAGGGAACAAGGAATTGTTTAGTCTGTAGAAGAGGAGGCTCAGGGGAGACCACATTGCATTCTGCAACTACCTGAAAGGAGGTTGTGGTGAGGTAGGGGTCTGCCTCTTCTCCCAGGGGGGATATGCTGGGTACTTCTCCCTGGGAAATGATGACAAGGGACATAGGAAGAGCACAGAGTTGCACTGGAAAGGTACAGAGGGGATATTAGGAGAAAATTATTTATTGTAAGAGTAGATAAATATTGGAAAAGGCTTCCCAAAGAGGTAGCTGATGTCTCATGCCTATTAATGTTCAAGAGATATTTAAATTATGTCCTCAGTAACATGTTTTAACTTTTGGTTATATTTGAAGTGTTCAAGCAAGGGTTTTTTTTGTTATTATTTTTTATTTTTATTTTTTATTTTTATTTTTTTCCCTCATCATTATTAGATGTCTTAACTAGGGGAATATTTTAAACCCCTTCATTTTTTTCATTAAAAAAAAAGTAAGGTATAGGGAAGCAAGCACTTTACTGGAGTCATGAGAAATAACGAAAGAATACAGTATTCTGTTTGTAGTGTAAAACCTATAGGGGAAGCAGCACTGAAAGGCTGCACCGGTAATAACATGATACTATAAAAAAGATTGCAATTCTGATTGGAAAAATAATTGGAATTTGATATTTTCAATCAGTATCTTGATATTTCTTTCTTTTCTTCTTTCTTTTTATAAGAGGGAGAGAATAAGAACTACAAAGATGATTTTTTTTTATATGAATAAAAAGTTGGAGGGAGTATCCAGAGGAATAATGCAAAAAGCATAAACTGATGTTCCGTGTCATAGTTTGGACCTGTTCTTCCTAGTTCTGTCAGGATTTTCCGTAACAAATATGTAGTATGTATTAGTGTGGAACAAAACTCATCTCTTCTGGTTGTAAATCTCTACATCTATAGGATGTAGAATACCTACCAGCATCTGACAGTACAGTACTTGTGAATCACATCTGATTCTGTTGTTTTCGTGGTGTCCCACAGGTTGACTTTACAGAACGGATGCATCTGTTTCACAGAGCCTGACTGCTGTAATTCATTTGAATTCAGATCCCTACAAACAGATTCACACAGAGTAGGATGTTGCTACAGGACTTTAAATTAAAGGTGATGATAAATAGTGGTGTATTACATTGTGGGAAAACGTCTAATGATGTGCCTTAAGGACTAGTGTTGGGTCCAGCTTTATCTTCATTAATGATCTTTAAATGAGACTCAACAGCANGGATTGGAGGCTAGCCAATTTGACTCCCAAGGAAGATCCAGGGAACTACAGGCTTGTCACCTGACCTTGCTGCCAGGAAAGGTTATGGAACAGATCATCTTGAGTGAGTTCATATGGCATGTGTGGAATAACCAGGGAATCAGGCCCAGTCAGCATGGATTCATGAAAGGCAGGTCCTGCTTGACCGACTTCATCTTCTTCTGTGACCGGGTGACCTGCCTGGTGGATGAGGTGAAGATTGTTGACGTGGTCTACCCAGACTTTAGCAAAACCTTTGACGCTGTCTCCCACAGTACTCTCCGGGAGAAACTGGCAGACCATGGTGTGGACATGTTCACTCTTTGCTGGGCAAAAACTAGCTGGAGGGCTGAGCCAGAAAGTGATGGTGAATGAAGCAAAACCCAGCTGGCATTTAGCCATGAGTGGTGTTCCCCTGGGGTCAGTATTGGGGCACATCTTGTTTGATAACTTTATTGATGATCTGGATGAGAGGATTGAGTGCACCCACAGTAGGTTTGCAGGTGACACCAAGTTGAGAAGAAGTGTCAATTTGCCTGAGAGTAGGAAGGCCCTACAGGCCTTGGACGGGCAGGATTGCTGGGCTGAGGTCAATGGGATGAAGCTCAATATGACCAAGAGGCAGGTCCTGCACTTTGGTCACAATTACCCCATGCAGTGCCACAGGCTTGGGGCAGGGTGGCTGGGAGACCGTACCAAGGAAAGGGGCCTGGGGGTGTTGGTTGATGTTTGGCTGAACATGAGCTGGCAGTGTGCTCAGCTTGTCCAAGAAGGCCAACGGCATCCTGATCTGCATCAGAAATAATGTATCCAGCAGGACCAAGGAGGTGATCATCCTCCTGTACTCAGCTCTGGTGAAGCCACACCTCAAGTGCTGTGCTCAGTTCTGGACTTTCACTACCAGAAAGACATTGAGATCCTGAAGGGTTGCCAGTGAAGAGTGATAAAGCGAGGAGTCTGTAGCACAGGATTAATGAGGAATGACCAAGGGAACAAGGAATTGTTTAGTCTGTAGAAGAGGAGGCTCAGGGGAGACCACATTGCATTCTGCAACTACCTGAAAGGAGGTTGTGGTGAGGTAGGGGTCTGCCTCTTCTCCCAGGGGGGATATGCTGGGTACTTCTCCCTGGGAAATGATGACAAGGGACATAGGAAGAGCACAGAGTTGCACTGGAAAGGTACAGAGGGGATATTAGGAGAAAATTATTTATTGTAAGAGTAGATAAATATTGGAAAAGGCTTCCCAAAGAGGTAGCTGATGTCTCATGCCTATTAATGTTCAAGAGATATTTAAATTATGTCCTCAGTAACATGTTTTAACTTTTGGTTAGATTTGAAGTGTTCAAGCAAGGGTTTTTTTTGTTATTATTTTTTATTTTTATTTTTTATTTTTACAAACTGAGCACATCATTATTAGATGTCTTAACTAGGGGAATATTTTAAACCCCTTCATTTTTTTCATTAAAAAAAAAGTAAGGTATAGGGAAGCAAGCACTTTACTGGAGTCATGAGAAATAACGAAAGAATACAGTATTCTGTTTGTAGTGTAAAACCTATAGGGGAAGCAGCACTGAAAGGCTGCACCGGTAATAACATGATACTATAAAAAAGATTGCAATTCTGATTGGAAAAATAATTGGAATTTGATATTTTCAATCAGTATCTTGATATTTCTTTCTTTTCTTCTTTCTTTTTATAAGAGGGAGAGAATAAGAACTACAAAGATGATTTTTTTTTATATGAATAAAAAGTTGGAGGGAGTATCCAGAGGAATAATGCAAAAAGCATAAACTGATGTTCCGTGTCATAGTTTGGACCTGTTCTTCCTAGTTCTGTCAGGATTTTCCGTAACAAATATGTAGTATGTATTAGTGTGGAACAAAACTCATCTCTTCTGGTTGTAAATCTCTACATCTATAGGATGTAGAATACCTACCAGCATCTGACAGTACAGTACTTGTGAATCACATCTGATTCTGTTGTTTTCGTGGTGTCCCACAGGTTGACTTTACAGAACGGATGCATCTGTTTCACAGAGCCTGACTGCTGTAATTCATTTGAATTCAGATCCCTACAAACAGATTCACACAGAGTAGGATGTTGCTACAGGACTTTAAATTAAAGGTGATGATAAATAGTGGTGTATTACATTGTGGGAAAACGTCTAATGATGTGCCTTAAGGACTAGTGTTGGGTCCAGCTTTATCTTCATTAATGATCTTTAAATGAGACTCAACAGCAAAGTTATTAAATTAGTGGATGCAACTAAATTGGAAGGTATTGTAAAGCTGTGAGTTTGTAAAGCTCAAAGTGATTTGAGAGGAGTAATGTAAAACGGTCTGCATGGTGGTTAAGAAAAAAAAACAACTATGCACAACTCAAAGATGTAGCATAGGCTGAAAAGCAGCAAGAGAATATATAACAGAGGAAAAAGAGAGAAATGCTCGCAAGAAAAGGGGAAAAAATCTAGAAATAACACTATTCGGTAGAATGGATGCCAGTTTGTAATGTGTTCTAATACTTGGAGCACATAGAAAAATCATAGAAAAAGTAAAACTGTGCATACACAAAGATACTGGTTCAAGGACAAGGATGTAGCAAATTACCTTTCTGTTGGACTATGAAGATAAGATGTTTTGAGCTGGCAAGTAAGATACTAGTTTTTATCCAGGCAAAAAGGTGTTAGTGTTAGGTGTAAGTGTTTCACGTTAGTTCCTCATTACCTGGTGAAAGATGAAGGATATCAGATTCTTTAGAGTATTCAGGTATTTAGATAGATATGTGCCTAGTCAGATTTTCAAAACCATCTGTGCATTGATTTTGATGGGAATGAGGCATATGTGAACAGTCGGAATACTCATTTGATGTCTATCTACCTCTTTATGCATGTTAATAACTATACAAGTGTTCAGAATACTTTTGAAAATGAGTCTTTTAAATTTAGATGAATTGAGTCTTATAGTTCTCAGGCTGAAATTGTTTTTAAAATCTGGTCATTAAAACTTGATTTCTGATATTCCATTTATAGCTCAATGTGGGAGTCATCTTCACTAGCATTTCTTGCCTGTAACTTTAGCCTCCTCTCCAAATTTTAATGTCAAGAACTTCTGTAATAAGGGAGATGCACCCCTCCTAAAGGTGATTCATCCTAAAATGATATCTAAGAGATGTCTCCCATTTCTGCCTCTATTAACTACAGAGACAAGGTAGGCAATGATCCTTGACCCAAACTCAGCTTTTAGATAGCTTAAAGGGAAAATCATCCCAATCCCTATGATTCTCAAAGGTTTACTCCTGAGACATTGATTTCAGGTTATTGTGTTGAAGAAGAATGGTTTGATTTTAAGAAAAGTGTTGCAGCAGAGAGATGTTTGTTACAAACAACTAGAATTAAGGTGAATTTTCTGCCTTTTTGTATTATTTGTTTTGTTGCCTACATAATGAATTTCAGAATAATTATGAGAGGTACATTTATCTATGTCTCTCTTTATCATATGAAGAAAAGAATGTTTCCATTTTCTCACTTGTTATTCAGCTTTCAGCAGGTAATCCAGGAAAAACAGGACCTTGTTCTCAGATAAAAATAAGTTCCCCAGGCAGAGCTTGGAATGGGGAGAGAAGCATGTTTGTCTGAAAGACAGTACTATCAGCATGGTGCTGTGTGCTAGCAGACTGCCAGAAATAATAGCAACAGCTTTTCATTTTTGATTTTCCATCTTAAGGAGCTGGTTACAGAAAGCCTTTTATGTTTAGACAAGAGAAAAAAATCTATACTAAATTCTTTTTAAACTTTACTGCTTTGTTGTGTTTCTGTAAGGCTGTGCTCACAGGCAAATGCCTGTGGCTTATAGAAGATGGCAAAGATACAATTAAATTAGTCTTCTAATTTCAAAAACAACAAGAAGAAAAGTTGTCACAGTGCAGTGAGGTCTTCTAATAGAATGCAGTTTTTTGGTGGTTTTGTTTTGCTCTTTTTTTTTTCCACTGTTTCATTTTCAGTGATGCCTAGAGATGGGACAAGGGGCAATGGGCACAAACTGAGCACAGGAAATTCCATCTGAACTTGAGGGAAAACTTCTTTACTTTGAGAATGGCAGAGCACTGGAACAAGCTGCCCAAGAGAGGTGGTTGAATCTCCTTTTATGGAGATATTCAAAACCCTCCTGGATGTTTTCCTGTGCAACTTACTCTAGGGAGCCTGTTTTAGCAGGTGTGTTGGACTAGATAGTCTCTGGAGGTCCCTTCAAATCCATATGATTCTGTGACTTTTTTTTATTATTATTTTTTTTTAATGTGGATGAAAACAGCAACTGTTATTCATTAGTTTTACCTGTTGCTGTTCAAAGAGCTTAAACTCTTGCGAAGAGATTTGTGGTACCACTGTTTTCCTTTGTAAATGGAATAACAAGGCAGAAAAACATTAAATGAGCTGCCCAAGCTTGCATAGAAACTTGAGAAGGCTTGGTGGTAACGTGTGCACATTAGTTTGATAGATGCAGAAAAGACAGCAAAACACAGCTTCTGTAGAACCAGAGTATGCAGTTGTGGTGCAATCACAGAAGTGAGATTGCTTCTAGTTTTTCTAGTTAGTGAGATTGCACTAGATTTCTAGTGATCCCAGGTAGAGTATTAAATGGTTTAATGGCTGTAAGCAAAAGATTTCAACTTACATGATAGCCACCTCCCACCAAGATGACAAACAGCCAGGTCCCACACAGGAGATCCTTTCCCCTTGGTGGCTGGCTCTTAAATGAGCCCAGGGCAGTCCCACCCTGGGTCCACCCCTCCTGGTCACATGGAGGGGGGTACAGGTGTTCCTTAGGTCAGCCACCACCCTTCACCAGGTGCTCAATCACTAATTCAGGCAGTGATCTCATGTTTCCCTTACAGTAGCGGAACCCAGGATTCACAGCAGCACATGAAGACCTTTGCATGCTGTTTTCTTTCTGCATATCCTTGTTTTATTCCTGTTTTTTTATGAGAACAAAACAGTTTTCTTTAACGAAGACGTGCTTTCCATTCTCTTCAATAAATAAATAAATAAAATAAATAAAATAAAACTAGCATTTACTACTATTACTCTGAAAGGTAATTTATAGATGGCAAGGAGGACTGAGAAGCTGCAAAGATTAATTTGCACAGTATGAGCCTTTCTTTGTAGAAACCTTTATATTGGACTTATTGTTCCAATCTTAATTCTATGAATTGCCTTGTCAGCATAAATCTAAAGTCACAGATGGGTTATAAACAAATAAATGGTTAAAGAATGTTTGAAAGCTAACAGCTTTGACATGTATAACAGGGCTGATCTGTGAACTAAATTTGGAACCTCAGCATGTTCTGTAGCCCTTCTCTCATCACTAGGGACCAACAGTCTTTTAAAGGTATATCTCTATTTATATCAGGAACGTTAATCGGAGGATTATATCTTTGGGACATTTTAGTTACTTGTTGCTCAAAGAGATGATACTGTCAGATATATGCATAATTATCCAAGCTGTATATGCAAATTCAGGCTTTATATAATGACCTTGACTAATTGAACCCTTATGGATTGATCCAACAGAATTTAACATACCCAAGTAATTTCTATTGAATTTTTTAATCTTTATTAGAGTTTTTCATTCCACAATTCAAACTACCTATGAAATGTTTAATGTCTCAAAATTTGATGAAACTTCTCAAATGTCTATTTAAGAAGAAATACAGTTCCATCATATTCCTTCTTTTATGTATTTCCTAAATAAAGCTTTGTACTTACTTCTTATAATGGAAAGAAGGCTACATTTTGAGAAATGAAGGCCTGAATGTAGAATCACTCATTGAAATATGCAACTCATTTCAGATATGAAAAATGATTGCCAGTCACTTAAGGTATAAAAGGGCACTTAACTATTACAGTTCTACTTGGAGTAAATATCCTTTTTCTTAGTAAAAATGTATTTACTAAATAATATACCCGTGGTATATTATTTATACCATGGGTGTCCAACCTTTTGGCTTGCCTGGTCCACACTGAGTGAAAAGTAATATATATAAAATAAATAAGATAGTTAATACATATAACTAGCAAAGCTTATCTTCTTTTTTCAATATTTTCATTAAAACACTTAAGAAAGAACAATAAAAATATAAAACTAGAGGGATATTTGACCTTGATTTTGTGAAACTAATGCATCAGTGTCTGGTTTGATGGATGTGGTTGCAATTCTTAGCGAGTTCTCAAGGTGTTTTTTCAAGAGATTTCAAGAGATTTTTGAGGAAATATGTCTTTTCTTGTGCTTCATCTTCAAAACAGTTGTTCACGAATGTATGTACTGCCAAAAAACGATGACACAAATAAGGCATGATTGTGAAGTGAGGTATATTTTTTTATGTTAAGACAGGTCTGATAGAAGTCTAGTAAAGAGAGACAATCAAATTTTTCTTTTAGTTGAATGTCTGATTGCAACTCTGTACATTCCATTTGAAAATTTTGCAGGTAATGTATTTATGTTGACTGAAAATGAGTCAAAAATATACAAAAAAAAATTATGGTTTTTTTGGAAATCTTGGAGCGTATTCTCAAATTTGTTTATCAAAACGGAAAGCAAGGCTGCGTATTTTTCGCTGTTCACAGGACTGTTTTTAACTTTTGATTCCATAAATGTTTGGATTTCATTTTGCAAATCATAAGAACTTTTTAACATTTTGCCCTGACTTAATCACCCGGCTTCAGAACAGTAAATGATGTCCCCATAACCAGCATCCATACTTTTAATGAACTGGAATTCAATCCCTTGGACTTTATGAAATTCAGTTTTTATGGCAGTTTGCATGACAGTATACATTCTTAAAGCTTTTGCACATAAATTTTCATGATGTATGATGTATGTAGTGATATTTCATCAAATACAAGTTGCCAGTGGCAGTTGCATGGTTTTCTATTAATTTTATAAGTCCCTCTAAAAAGATGCAAAAATACCAACCATTGCTGAAGTGCCATCAGTAGCTATACCATATATGTTTACAAAAGCTAAAAGAAAAACGCTTTAACATAGTTTGTATTACTTCATACAAATCAAGAGATTCATTTGTGTCTTTCAACGGCATCAAAGAAGCCGTTTCTTCTATTATATTTGTTATCAATACCTCTAACTTAAATGGCAAGTTGAACCATTTCTGTAGCATCGGTACTTTCATCAATCACTGAAGTACAAAATTTGAAATTAGCAGCTTTACTCTCCAAATTTGTTTTGATAGTTTTTCCTATTTCTTCGATTCACCTAGCTATAGTCTGGTGAGACAAGATGATTTTAGAATTTTCTTTTTATCAGGACAAATTACATCTGCCAGGATTTCTAAACATTTCTTGATACACTCATCATCAGTAAATGGTTTTGATTTTTTGGGGGTCAGATTTGCTATCACATAAATAGCTTTTACAACAGAATCAGTTTGAGCTTTAACTTTTTAAAAACAATGTTGTAGAAAGACTTTTTTTTCAGTTTTGCTATTTTGTCTTTATGAAGCATTCCTTGACATGCATCAAATGTAGTAGCATGTTTTTGCATATAATGTGTTTTCAAGTTGTAAACTTTGAAAACTGACAGGATTTCCTTACAAATTAAGCATAGTACCACATTATTAATCTTGACAAAAAGGTACTCACCTGTGTATTTTTCATTGTATGCTTTTCCTTCATCCATGATTTTTCTGTNTACAAAAGCTAAAAGAAAAACGCTTTAACATAGTTTGTATTACTTCATACAAATCAAGAGATTCATTTGTGTCTTTCAACGGCATCAAAGAAGCCGTTTCTTCTATTATATTTGTTATCAATACCTCTAACTTAAATGGCAAGTTGAACCATTTCTGTAGCATCGGTACTTTCATCAATCACTGAAGTACAAAATTTGAAATTAGCAGCTTTACTCTCCAAATTTGTTTTGATAGTTTTTCCTATTTCTTCGATTCACCTAGCTATAGTCTGGTGAGACAAGATGATTTTAGAATTTTCTTTTTATCAGGACAAATTACATCTGCCAGGATTTCTAAACATTTCTTGATACACTCATCATCAGTAAATGGTTTTGATTTTTTGGGGGTCAGATTTGCTATCACATAAATAGCTTTTACAACAGAATCAGTTTGAGCTTTAACTTTTTAAAAACAATGTTGTAGAAAGACTTTTTTTTCAGTTTTGCTATTTTGTCTTTATGAAGCATTCCTTGACATGCATCAAATGTAGTAGCATGTTTTTGCATATAATGTCTTTTCACATTATAATCTTTGAAAACTGATATAATTTCCTTACAAATTAAGCATAATACCACATTATTAATCTTGACAAAAAGGTACTCACCTGTGTATTTTTCATTGTATGCTTTTCCTTCATCCATGATTTTTCTGTTTGGTTCTGTTTTCTTTTGAGATGCCATTAGATAGGTTGAAATATTACTATCAGTAATTACTGCATTTTACTCAAGAAGCAACACAAGTGAATGCCATGAGTAATGAATGTGAGCTTTGATGCAACGGAGTGCATGTAGCAGAGATGACAGCCACAGTTAACACTGCCCTGTTTTCTATGTGTGTATGTGTTTTTAGCAGCATACTACGTGGTCTTTTTTAATGTATGAGATGCTTCTTTAATTGTTTGAGGCTTTCATGTTCTCACTGCTGAAAGAATAGAAATGGAAGCAAACAGATGAAACTAAAAAATAAAAACACAAGCTAACATTGTATCTTTACAGTCACTTCTGAAATAGTTGTATTTTTTTTTTTAATCATAATTTCTATTGAGTAAATTCCCAGTGCACAAAGTCTTTAAATGATATACTGTCTCTCCACCATTTCATGGGCAGGGTAATTGAAGAAAAGTTCATCTTTGATTATTAAACGCTCTCAGGGCAGTTTGTGTTTTGAAATTTGGACCCTGAGGAACATCTTTATAACAACTAAGTTTTGGCATCAAGTAAGGTATTCATCCCAAGATCCTTCTTTACATGTACCGAAATAAGTACCATAATAAGACAGAATATGTAGAATAAGATATGCCTGACAGAAAAGACTTGAGATAACTCTTCATATGAGAACTTTCCTTAGGATCAGAAGATACCATTCCTTTCATTAAGTCTCAGTCTTTGAATTTTGGAGCTGTTTCAGTGCTGCTAGAATGAGTGACTGAACTGAACAGGTTGCATCCTTGTGTAGAATTGAAAATGCAAATGAAAGAGGAATGAGGGCACTTATCTGATGTATCCTTGCTGTTACTTCAACAGAGCTAGATAGAAGTAAAACAAATGTAAAAGTAGTAGTAAACATCTGCCAATCTGAACATAATTCAGCCTCTCTGACAGTCTTGTTCTGCTGCTAATCTATGCTGAAGACTACAGTAAAAATTACTCACCACTGTGATGAAGCTGGACAGAAGCTCATACGCTTACTTACTTACATGAACTTACTCCATACTTAGTTTCCTTACTTAGCATACTTAACATACTTAGTTTCTTTAATTATTGTCTTTTTTTTTTTGGCAAATGTCACTTTAAAATGTTTTTGAAAAGCTCTGTCTACATCAATAAATATTTTTTAAATCCAGTATGCACTGAAGTTTAATAGATATTGGGTTAGACTGATTAGATCTTAACATTCATAGAATCATAGAATAATAGAATGGTTCAGGTTGGAAGGGACCTTAGAGATCATCTTGTTCCAAGCCCCTTGCCATGGGCAAGGACACCTCCCACTAGACCAGATTGCCCAAAGCCCCATCCAGCCTGGCCTTGAATACTTCCAGGGACGGGGCACCCACAACTTCTCTGGGCAACCTGTTCCTGTGTCTCACCACCCTCACATGGAAGAATTTCTTCCTTATATCTGATCTAAATCTATCCTCTTTCAGTTTGTAACCATTACCCCTTGTCCTGTAGTTGCCTATCCTTGTAAAAAGCCCCTCCCCAGCTTTCCTGTAGGCCCCCTTCAGGTACTGGAAGGCTGCTATCAGGTCCCCCCACAGCCTTCTCTTCTCCAGGCTGAAGAGTCCTATCTTCAGAGAGTCCTATCTTCAACAGTCCTGTCAGTACTGCAATCTGTGCTTTGTTCATTAAGGGCATGATTCAACTCCCATTGACATCAATAATAGCTTTTGAATTTTGATCAGGTCATAAATCCTTGATCGAAGCAAAGCCCTTAAGGTTGTGCTTTAATTCATTGCTGGATCCAGTCCTGATTCATCACAGATAATGCCTGATACCGTTCTCTAGATTTTTTGTGCAATTTCTCTTGTATTGCATGATTAAAATGGAGAACAGACACGATATTTTCACAAAAGCTCTGATGTGTTTATTGATGAAAGTTACTTTCCCAATTGTTTTCCCAGAGAAAAAGAAAACAGAATGTATCATGGTAGTCCTACAGATTTTATAAGCTCACAAAAATATATTCCATTTGATTAAAACTGGATGTTTCATTTGTCCATTTGTTTTCAGATCCTTAATTTGATAAAGGACTTGAAGACTACATTGTATTGACTGAAAAAATGAAAAAGGAGAAAAGAGCAAAAGAAAGAAACATTACACTAAGCCACAGGTTGTAAAGAGAAGTTAGCAAGTTAGCTCAGGAGTGAAAACGCTTTAGATTTAGGTTACAATAGAGCTGTAAATGCCGACAGATGACAAAATGTGGACTCTGAGCAATGTTAGGCTCTTCTAATGCTATAGATTTAAACATAATTATCAATGTATTCTTTTCAGCTATTACACCACTTTAATTGTATGCAGCTTATTTCTGTGGTTTATACAGTTATATTTGCAAGAAGAAAATGAAAGCAGCAAAACAGAAATGGAAGAATTATGCTAAAGAATCTTCTGAGTTCTAAATCAGTACTTTCTACTCTAAATTTGATTCTTTTTTTCCTGTTTTTTTTCCTTTCTACTGTTAGCTATTATAGGTCATTGATTTTCTAGCTGTTTTTCTTCTGTTGAAGTCATATTTGCAGAATTTTCAAGCTCCAAAACTTCTGAAATGTGACTTGTCAAAAGTTTAATTCTTCTAAATAATCAAGAAAACCTTTCCATTGTCTTATATGTCCCTTTAACTCATGTTGTGCTTTCTGTCATATTCCTGGACTCCAGATAGATGTTCAGCACTTAACCGTGAAACTAAGAAATGTTCAGGCCCTCTAAGAGCTGCCTTATCATACTGCATTTCTCTTTTATTTTCCTTATCCAATTAAGCTAGTTTATTCTCTTATGCTCTTTTGGAATAATTTTTCAGTGAAACTGTGTCTCTGTGCATTTTAAACATGAGCTGGTTGCCTCTGTGGTTTCACTGGAGGTACCAGAGATATCTGCTCAAAATGTATCACCTTAAAAGCCTAAGAGTTTCATGATGGTTAATGTTGTTACAAAGATTACCAGAGGAATTAATAATAATGAGATACCTATTGCCAAACTCTGGGTAAAGAGACTGACATATGTAATTGATGTGCAAAGCATCTTTCTCAAAAAGAGTCCACCTTTGTCTAGGGTCTTCCAGGCACTATAGGGGTTTTATTACGTATGATATAATCTATCCATGATATATACAAGAATTTGGTTTGCCCTTGCTCTCAGCCATGCACTTGCTGTTGAGCTCAGAGCTAAAAATAATAAGGTCTGGCGGGAGGGAGACTGAATTATCTTGGGCTGAACGACACAATAACTGCCGCACAGCTTCTAAATTGGAGCTGGCTTGGTTGTCACAACATGGTCACAACTAGCTCACATTTGCCCATATCAGCCAGACAGATAGATTCTAACACGCATATAATTGTTAATAATAATGGTCTGTTGCTGTATTTTTATTGTAACAACATTATACTTACCCTCCAGGAACTGATATCCGAATCTTGTCCCTTGCTTCTATGTACTTGTATAAATATATTAACTGTCAGTAGGTGTGCTGAAGAAAAATAACAGCATTAGAAAATGTCTTGTAGATAAAAATTTCATATTAAATGTTGATTTTTCAGTCTCTCTTTTTTCTTTTTCCCCAGTAAACTTCATCTTTAAACTTTTTTTATTCTTATTATTATCATCATCACAGATAGAACACATACAGGCAGAACATCAGTTTAGTTTGACCTTTATGAAATCATAAGCAATTCTTTCTCTTTGTCATAGTGATAATAGAATGGATCAAATACTTCTTGGAAGCATTATAATAGAGTTCAACTGTCTATGCTGAACACTAATGAAAAATGTAAAATCCATCTCATCTTTACAGTGGTCTCCAGTAGAACAGGGGTGCTGTCCTGCAGAGAGCTCTCCATATGCTACATTGGGATCTCTGATATTTCTTTTACTGCCTGGTAGATTTCAGCATGGCCATTTTTTTTCTTCCAGTTCTGTGTGGCATTTTTATAAAGACACAAATGTATTAACTGATAAGCTTTTATGTACCTTTGCTCACTTTTTCCTAACTTCTGTTGAAATAGCAAAACTACAGTGTAATATACTTTCTGTTTCAAAGAATAGAGACAATGAATGGATGTGATAAATGTTTGATTTCTTTGGCTTTTTATAGAGTTTAAATCCTTCAGCAATTGTAAATTAGTGTAGCTCTTTTTACTTCACTACATTTTTGCAGCTACAGCAGTTAAGGATCCATCTCATATTGTTTAAAGAAATCCTTGATTTGTTTTTTGTCTTAATGCAGAAAAGAAATACGAAACTTTAGATATAAATCATGGTACAAGTAGCAAAGGGACAGACTGAAATTTCTACAAGCAGAATAAGAGTAACATTGCTAGTACAGTTTTCTGGCTTCCCTTCAAATCCTCCAGAAACCTTCCTTTTCAGTCTTTTTTTCTTTTTCCTCATTTTTACAAATATATAAGCATTGTCAATCTTTCCTCCTTCTCATTTTAACCTCTCAATTAGCTGGAGGAGGAAGGGAATGGGGTGCAAGATAATGCAACATCCTGCTTGATTTGACAATTTTATTAAGTCAAAATGATCAATAAGCTGTTGCATTTGATCTGAAAATAGTGGATTTTGCATTGTGACCTTTCCAAACAAACTAATTTCAGAACTTTTTCTCCTGTAAAATGCTCATTAGTATGACTTTTCTTTGCGCTTCAGAACAGAAATATATACTGAAATAGCAGAATTTTTACTGGACAGGACCTCTACTGTAAGGACAGTTTTAATTTCAGTTCTTCGCCTCACTGATATCTCTGCCAATAGGAATGCTAATTAGTGTTCATTTTAATAATGACATTTTTAATCTGCATATCTATATATTAGCTTTCAAAAAGGAAAAGGACACTGTGTTTGTCATACATTTGTATACTTATTTCATAAATATCAGCTAAGCAATCCTTTTGTACGGCACTTTTTTTCAAGTTCTGTAAGTATGCAAGGTACAGGTTTAGTCAGGAACTTGAACACTTGTATAGAGCTAAAGAGTCTTGTATTTTCTACCTCTGTGACTGCTATCATATGTTACTATGGACAGCTGAATTGGCACCCATTCCTTCTCGTCATATTTTCCAGTTCTGCTAGAATATCCAAACATATTACTTCAGATGTAAGAATAATAAAAATTAAACTTCCCTTCTAACAGCCTAAGAAAAGAGGATAAAAAGAGAATGTGGGACACGTAACTGTGATTTCAGCCTGGATTTTCTGTTGCTTTCCCTCAAGCTTCAGCCCTTGTTGAGGCGCATTTGTTTAATTTTGGCCAGATATGATGAAAAATGAATGTGATGGAGTTCAGGTTACTGTCTTCTGCATGAGAGTAAAACAATCAAATGCCTATCTGCTATATTGTTTTGCATGACTTATCAGAAAAGTAATCATTATTTTGCAAATCCAAAGAAGTAAAATTAAGGTGGCTGAAAGATATTTTTTTGTTTTGTGAAAAATACCAACTACAGCAATATTTTAGCTGTGTGTCTCAGTGAGTGCAATCTTTCAAAATTTGTACTAAAATAACAGAATTCCCTCCAGATTAGTAACACCACTTCACTTACTCCAGGCACACAAAAAAAACCCACATTCAAATAGCTACCACACCTGGCATAGGAACATTGATTATACTTTAACATTGCAGGTGAATGCCATGCTTCAACTACTAGCTTGACAAACTAACCTCTTTCTCTCTCTGAGAGTTCCTGAATATTTATTAAGTAGTTTCAGCTGAAAAGACTCAGAACTTAATTCCAGAATAGCATGTATTCTACAGGTTAAAATACTGAATTAAGACAATGGATGAGTCAGTTCAGGCTCTTAATCAAACAATATAGACCTGAAAAATATTTCATCAACCCAGGGGACTGCTAGAGAAACCAGACTGCTGACCAAGTGAAGAAATTTTATAGCATATTGAATATCTGTTTATCACATAATGAAAGTCAATAATTCTCAATCAGTTTGAATGAGACATATCAACCAAAATCAAGAATGTGATGAAAGCATGGGAAAGAATCAATCCAACTGCAGTTTGAACTGAGGCATGGAGAAGACTAGTTTATATTTTTGTTCCTTGATAAACATCACAAATCCATTTACAAGTTTCACTGTGCATCAGTCCCATGCCCCTCATCCTTTATCTTAGTTAAAAAAAAAGAAAGAAAAACAGACAAAACCCACCACCATCTACAAAATCCTTACATAGCTCTTCACTATCTTGATTTCCAAACATTGATCAAATTGCATGTTTCAGGAAAGAAAACAAATCTGACCGACAGTGAGATTGTCTTCCTTTGCACCTGAGAAATATTTTACAGAAATAGAACATAGAAGAAAATCAAGAACTCCTTCCACTTCAGTCCAAGGGAAGAGAAAACTTTTTAAAAGTAGGCTTTCAAAATTTAAGTTCTCATTTCCTTGTTTTTGCTTAGAAATTACAGTAAATGATACAATTGTTTTAAAACATATTTTGTACTCCAAGAAAATCATTTTGATAGCATTTTGTCCTCTTGTGTATTCTCTTACTTCCGACTAATGTACCCATAGAATGCCTTCTCATAGTTTTTTACATCCCCCACCAAGTTCATTTCAATCTGTGCCTTGGCTTTCCTAATCCCCTCTCTGCAAGTCTGTACAGCATCCCTGTAATCTCCTCAGGTGACAAGCCCTTGTTACCATAATCATGCCCTTCTTTTCCCTCAGACTGACCAGCAGGTCCTTGCCAAGCCATGCTGGTTTTCTTCCTCCTCTGTCTGATTTCTTATTTAGAGGGACAGAGAGCTCTTGCGCTCTCAGAAAGGCATCCTTAAAGAGCAGCCAGATTTCCTCCACTCCTTTGTCTCTAAGGAGGGCTTCCCAGGAGATCTCGTCCAACAATTCCTTAAACAGCCTAAAGTTCACTCTCCCCAAGTTTAGAATTCTGACTTCATTCTTTGCCAGGCCAACGTTCCTTGAGATCACAAACTCAAGCAGGACATGGTCCCTGCAGCCCAGGCTGCCTCCAGTCTTCATACCTTAAATGATCTTCTCCACATTGGTGAGCACCAGGTCCAGTCATTCCCTTTTCCCTTAAATGGGATCAACCGCTGCGATAATATTACTGAAAGATATGTTTGGCTTAGTACTTACCGATTTGAATTAAGAAAAATGTCCAGTCTTCTCTGAGAAACATAATTAAGAAATTTTCTGTTCTTGCCATTAAAGAACTTCTTCTAACATCTAAGTAAAATCCTTGACAATACAGTATGTCTTGTACCAAACATAGAAGGAAGGTTTTCCCTTTGCAGAAGTCTTTCCTTTACATATTCAAAATATGTTTGTTCACTTTCTTGATGTAATAAACACCACCACTTCTTTTAAGTATTCTTTTTTTTTTTTTTCAATTCTCCCCTTCCCTCTTAGGTCATATTTTCTAGATATCAGACAAGCGTCCTTACCCTCTTCTCTTTCACAAGTTGACCCATATATTTCTTCAAATGTATCACCTCAAAACATCTGGTACTTTTGTTGAAAAATGGCCAATAGCAAGAAAAACAGAAAGGTAAGGTGTTTGTCTTTCATGTGACATTTTTGCATATATACTTTTCTATTTTGATGTTTTTTCATTGCTTGTTTTTTATTTCAATCTGAAACTGTTGATCATTGCAGGAATGTGACTCACAAAAAGCATCAGATCTATTTTATTCAGAAATTTTGCCTGGTCACTGGTTCCTCGTCTTGTATTTGTGCAGTTAGTTATTTTTAAATGCATAAGTCCTTTTTTAACTGCGTCATATTTTTCCAGACCATTTCTCCAATTTATCAAGAACATTTTATATTCTAATCCTGTCCTTTGAAGTGTTTGCACATCCACATCCTCCTGCTTAGTATCCCTTGCATATTTAGTAACCATAATCTCTCTTCCATTACTCAACTCTTTAATGTTTTTTAAAGGACCAAGAACTGAAATGATCCTGACCTGAGTCTCAAAACTCTCTTGGATTACAGTGTCTCCAGAACCTCTCCATATTTTTTAAAGTATATATGGAATAATAATTTTGTATTAACCCCATGGCAGCTTAGAGATTTTACACTAATCAGATATCAAAACTCTGCCTGTGTATAACAAACATGCAAACAAAAGTATGGCTGTTAACTACTTATCCAATTACTAAATGTTCTGAAGAAAGAATGTCTAACTTTGGAGAACTTGAATACCTAAAAGATACCAGATATTCTTTGGCAAAGTGTCATGATAGAACAATAATATTGTTGTAAGGAATGACAGACAGTGGAACAACGTATTCTGAGAAGACCTTCAAAATCACAGAAGAGATTTGTTTTATTTTAGAATTTATGATTTTAATCTTCATTTTCAGTCTAGTAAGGACCAAAATGAAGTTCTAGATACACAGCTGACAAGACTGACTCTTATGCATATAGTGTAAATCTTCCATGTTAGCTAAGTTCCTTCCGTATACTTGCAGTAATTAACTTTGATTACCTTTATAGCACAGATACCTTTCAGTTAGAGTTAGATATTGAGCAGTTAACTAACCCTAACCATATGGTACAGTAGTTCTGTCAATGGTGCTTTCAAGTTCATACTTTTTTAACCTTGAAACTCTCTTATTCTATTTTTTCTTATAAACAGAAAAAAGACATGGAGTATAGGGCTATATTAATTTTATTTATTTCTTCAGTTCTTCTTTTTCCCCTCAGATGGTATTTTTTTTTCTTAAAATGCAGAAAAAGAAAACTGTAGTAAGCAATCCTTCACACTTAGGAAAAAAAATCTATACTTCTTCGTCTAGAAGACAAAAATAAACTTTCTGTGAGCAATGTGAAATTCTCTTGCCCTTAGAAAAGGATGTTTCTTGTGGTGTTTTTTATAGGTTCTTTTCTATTTTGTTGGCAAAACTCCATCTCTCTCTCTTTCTGAATTCAGTTGTTATGATTTCAAGAAGAAAAAAACAATGAATAAGTTTGGAGTTTTTATAATAGAGCTGGAAAAAAAAGACTCATCTGAAAAGATAAACTACTGTGATAAGATCATGGATGTACTTGTTTTAATTTCTCAAACTGTAAATCCTAGAGAAGAAAAAAATAAGTATTCTCTCAGTTGTTGAAACTTTGGTACTCCGCTTCACCAGGTTTGCTTCAGATTGACAGATACTGAGAAAAAGCACAGGCTGAGGGCTGGCTGGGCAGAAATAAGCTTTGCAGAACAGACTGAGGGGTCCTGATGGAGAACAAGGTGAAAATTGGTCACCTACATGCACTTATATCAAAGGGATGAGAATCATCCTGGGCTGCACAAGCTATGATACAACCAGTAGCTCCTGGGAAATGTTAATTCCCCTGTATGTGACCCATCTCATACAGGATCAGGAGCATTACTGTGTCCAGTTTTGCCATCTCTGAACAAGACAGACATTTATAAACAACAGCAAATCCAGGGAAAACCACCAAGATGTACAGGGAGCTAGAGTACGTTATTGACAAAGAGAGGATGAGAACCCTGTCTTCTAGGAGATGCACAACAAAAGAATAAAAAGAAAGACTGGTTACAATACAGGAAAGTCTAATTAGATACAAGATTAATTAGTTAATTACAAGACTATTAATTACAAGACTATTATTAATAAAAATAATAATTACTACCATCATCACCTGAAGGTGTTCAGACACTGGATCAGGGGCTCAGAGAAGCTTAGAGTCCTTGAGAGGATTTCAGAAGTCAGCTGAACCAAGCCTGAAAAAACTGCAGACTGGATCAGCTTTAAGCAGGAATTTTACATCAGAATCTCCCTACAAACATACATGATTCTGCAGTTGTAAACATTATTTTACATTTCAGGACTTTCCACGTAAGACTAGGGTGTACAAAAAGGATAGAACTAGGCTCTTTTCAGTGGTGCCCAATGCCAGGTCAAGAGGTAATGGGGGTGAGGTGAAACACAGGAGGCTAATTCTGAAAATGAGGAAGGATTTCTTTACTGTGGGGGTGACAGAGCACTACTACAGACTGCCCAGAGAGGTTGTGGAGTGTCCTCTTCAGAGATCACAGAATAACAGAATCATTAAGGTTGAAAACAACTCTACGATCATCTAGTCCAACCATCAACCTGTTACCACCATACTATCATACCACTAAATCACATCCCTCAGTGCCACATCTACCCTCTTTTTGAAAGCCTTCAGGGACAGTGGCTTCACCGCTTCCTGTGCAGCCTATTCCAGTGCCTCACCGCTCTCTCTGAGATGAAATTTTTTCCTAATATCCAGCCTGAACATTACTTGGTACAAACTGAGGCCACTATGTCTCATCCTGTTGCTAGTAACTCGGAAGAAGAGGTCAACCCCCACCTCGCTACAATTTCGTTTCAGGAAATTGTAGAAAGAGATAAAGTCTCCCCTGAGCCTTCTCTTCTCCAAACTAAACAATCCCTAATCCCCCAGGCACTCCTCATAAGATTCCTCATAACTCCTCATAACTCCTCCTAAGATGAGGAGTTCCTCCAGAACCTTCACTAGCTTTGTTGCCCTTCTCTGGACGTGGTCCATGGTCTCAGTGTCTTTCTTGTAGTGAGGAGCACAAAACTGAATACAGTCCTCAAGGTGCGGCCTCACCAGTTGTGTTGTTGAGTACAGGGGGATGATCACCTTTCTCATACTGCTAATTACACTGTTACTGATACAAGCCAGGATACCTTTGGCCTTCTTGGGCACCTCAGCCCACTGCTCACTTATGTTCAGAAGACTGTGAACTAATGCCCACAGATCCTTCTGTGCAGCTTTACAGCCACTCTGCCCCAAGCCGTTAGTGATGCATGAGGTTGTTGTGACCAAATGCACGACTTGACAATTGGTCTTGTTAAAGCTCATATGGTTAAACTGAGCCCATCAATCCAGCCTATCCAGAACACTCTGTAGGGCCTCCTTACCCTCAGATATATCAACACTTCATCCCAGGTTGGCATCATCTGCAAACTTACTGTGAGTGCACTNTATAATAGAGCTGGAAAAAAAAGACTCATCTGAAAAGATAAACTACTGTGATAAGATCATGGATGTACTTGTTTTAATTTCTCAAACTGTAAATCCTAGAGAAGAAAAAAATAAGTATTCTCTCAGTTGTTGAAACTTTGGTACTCCGCTTCACCAGGTTTGCTTCAGATTGACAGATACTGAGAAAAAGCACAGGCTGAGGGCTGGCTGGGCAGAAATAAGCTTTGCAGAACAGACTGAGGGGTCCTGATGGAGAACAAGGTGAAAATTGGTCACCTACATGCACTTATATCAAAGGGATGAGAATCATCCTGGGCTGCACAAGCTATGATACAACCAGTAGCTCCTGGGAAATGTTAATTCCCCTGTATGTGACCCATCTCATACAGGATCAGGAGCATTACTGTGTCCAGTTTTGCCATCTCTGAACAAGACAGACATTTATAAACAACAGCAAATCCAGGGAAAACCACCAAGATGTACAGGGAGCTAGAGTACGTTATTGACAAAGAGAGGATGAGAACCCTGTCTTCTAGGAGATGCACAACAAAAGAATAAAAAGAAAGACTGGTTACAATACAGGAAAGTCTAATTAGATACAAGATTAATTAGTTAATTACAAGACTATTAATTACAAGACTATTATTAATAAAAATAATAATTACTACCATCATCACCTGAAGGTGTTCAGACACTGGATCAGGGGCTCAGAGAAGCTTAGAGTCCTTGAGAGGATTTCAGAAGTCAGCTGAACCAAGCCTGAAAAAACTGCAGACTGGATCAGCTTTAAGCAGGAATTTTACATCAGAATCTCCCTACAAACATACATGATTCTGCAGTTGTAAACATTATTTTACATTTCAGGACTTTCCACGTAAGACTAGGGTGTACAAAAAGGATAGAACTAGGCTCTTTTCAGTGGTGCCCAATGCCAGGTCAAGAGGTAATGGGGGTGAGGTGAAACACAGGAGGCTAATTCTGAAAATGAGGAAGGATTTCTTTACTGTGGGGGTGACAGAGCACTACTACAGACTGCCCAGAGAGGTTGTGGAGTGTCCTCTTCAGAGATCACAGAATAACAGAATCATTAAGGTTGAAAACAACTCTACGATCATCTAGTCCAACCATCAACCTGTTACCACCATACTATCATACCACTAAATCACATCCCTCAGTGCCACATCTACCCTCTTTTTGAAAGCCTTCAGGGACAGTGGCTTCACTGCTTCCTGTGCAGCCTATTCCAGTGCCTCACCGCTCTCTCTGAGATGAAATTTTTTCCTAATATCCAGCCTGAACATTACTTGGTACAAACTGAGGCCACTATGTCTCATCCTGTTGCTAGTAACTCGGAAGAAGAGGTCAACCCCCACCTCGCTACAATTTCGTTTCAGGAAATTGTAGAAAGAGATAAAGTCTCCCCTGAGCCTTCTCTTCTCCAAACTAAACAATCCCTAATCCCCCAGGCACTCCTCATAAGATTCCTCATAACTCCTCATAACTCCTCCTAAGATGAGGAGTTCCTCCAGAACCTTCACTAGCTTTGTTGCCCTTCTCTGGACGTGGTCCATGGTCTCAGTGTCTTTCTTGTAGTGAGGAGCACAAAACTGAATACAGTCCTCAAGGTGCGGCCTCACCAGTTGTGTTGTTGAGTACAGGGGGATGATCACCTTTCTCATACTGCTAATTACACTGTTACTGATACAAGCCAGGATACCTTTGGCCTTCTTGGGCACCTCAGCCCACTGCTCACTTATGTTCAGAAGACTGTGAACTAATGCCCACAGATCCTTCTGTGCAGCTTTACAGCCACTCTGCCCCAAGCCGTTAGTGATGCATGAGGTTGTTGTGACCAAATGCACGACTTGACAATTGGTCTTGTTAAAGCTCATATGGTTAAACTGAGCCCATCAATCCAGCCTATCCAGAACACTCTGTAGGGCCTCCTTACCCTCAGATATATCAACACTTCATCCCAGGTTGGCATCATCTGCAAACTTACTGTGAGTGCACTTAATCCCCTTGTCCAGATTATCAGTAAAGATATTGAATGAGGTCAGCACCAGTAATGACCTCTGAGGAACACCACTAGTGTCTGGCTGCCTGCTGGGTTTAACTCCATTCACCACCACTCTCTGGGCCTAGCTGTCCAGCTAGCTTTTCACTCAGGGAAGAGTGTATCTGTCCAAGCCATGGGCTGCGAGCTTCTCCAGGAAGATGCTGCAGGAGACAGTCAAAGACTTTGCTATATTCTAGGTAGATCACAACCACAGCATTTCCATCAACCACTAGGTGAGTAACCTGATCATAGAAGGAGATCAAGCTAGTTAAGCAGGACCTGCCTTTCATGAACTCATGTTGGCTAGGCCTGATCCCCTGGTTGTTCCACACATGCTGTGTGATGGCACTCAAGAAAATCTGCTCCATGACCCTCTCCGATACCAAGGTCAAACTGGCAGGCCTTGTAGTTTCCTGTATCTTCTTTCTAACCATTGTAGATCAATGCCATGTTAGCATGCTTCCAGTTATTTTTGTCCTCCCCAGTTGACCATGACTGCTGATAAATGATAGAAAGTGGCTTAGCAACCGGTTCTGACAATTCCCTTAGTACTCTTGGGCAGATCCCATCTGATCCCATGGACTTATGATAGTCCAGGTGAAATAGCAGATCACTGTTTCCTCCTGAATTGTGGGGGGTTTGTTCTACTCCTCATCCCGGCCTTCCAGCTCAGGGGGTCGAGTAACCTGAGGATGATCTTCAAAAGTCATCTTGACACAGGCCTAGGCCTTGCAGATGGCTGGACCAGATGACTCCTGAGATCCCTTCCAGACAAATCCTTTCTACAGCAATTGCAATATAATGGTAGTGTCAGGCAGTCTCTAACTGCATTCCTAATACTAATGAAATAATAATAAATAAATAAATAAATAAATAAAACAAAACTTAGTATCTCAAATCAGTCAATTATACTCAAAAGAGCTCTACAGACTGTAATGATCAAAAGTATTTAGGCACAATACAGAGAGACTCCTTTGGTCTTGGCCCGAGGCACTTCAGAAAACATTATCCAATATCCTGTGATATTTTCTACTAGGGTTCCACCTATAAACAGCTTACAAAGAACAAAAACATGACTGCTGCTAGCTACAGACATAAGAAATCTGTGTTATGGATGACTGGAGGGACACAAGTGAAATGTGTTATAGATTGTTATAAGCCAACTATTGACCTTTTAGCCTCCAAAGCCTACTCTAACCATTTATCAAAACCTCTATTAATCATTTATTAACCATTTGGAAGCTATAAAAGAAACTACAATATAAAGTGTGGCTTCTGTGTTGTTACATCCCCTGCCAGGGGAGATGTAGTGGCAACAAAAAGACAGATTGCAAGGGTTCCTGTTTCCTGAAAAAGTAAAGATCTATTTTGAGCCCTTAGCCAGGATTTAGGAGCAAAAATAAATACATTTTCCTCTTGCTGCTCTTTAGTCAGAAGTCAATCCTTTTCCCTTCAGTCACAATCCGAAACTATTTATGGAACTAGGTCTTCTGTATCTGAGGGAAGGAGAAGGAGATTAAAAATTACTATATTACAGAAATTAAAACCATCCGTTTTCTAACAAAATGGGAAATTTGCCTCATCCTAACACAAGGAGCTCAGAGAATAGGACTTATGTAGTGGCTTCTATATCCATCGAGACTCTGAAGTCACAGCAGCAGCACTATGCTGTGGTTCTACTCTTGTCTCTCGGAAAGGTCCTGCTGGTTTCATGGCAGCAATAAGGATGTTACGTACTAGTGGTCTGAGGAGAGTTGTCAATGGCGTGTGACACTGGTGCAGCCAACAATGATCAGATGGGATCTCACTGAGCTGAAACTGAAGTGCATTCTGTGTTCTCACTATATTTGTATATCACATAAATATTAATGTACTTAAGCTGAGATATTCCTGCTGAGTAAGGAAGTGATCTCATCCATGTGGTTCAGATTTGGAAGTTGATATTAAAAATAATAACAAGAAAAATTGAAGGCACATGCACAATACCTGTGTCAGGCCTGGATAACTGTGAAACTCAATGTTTTTTCTCACCTTCAGTAAGGAGGCAAGATGTAAGTCTTAGATGAATAGAATTTTTGCTTGACTAAATATGGCTAAGTCTAATTCTAGATCAGTTATTTTTGAATTTACACACAAGAATACATATCCGATCTGCCATATGTTGTCCACTTTATGGATTGAGTAATGTTTGACTGAGGGAGATAAAGAGTTTGTGATACAACAGTCTCCATGTTAGCCATCAGACCATCCTTCTTTCTTAAAAGAGCAAAGAGAAAACTGTTATCAAAAAAGTACTGACATATTTTTTTCTCTTAGAGTCAAAGAGATGGAGTATTTCTTTCACAGTGAAAAGAAATTTGACACAGTGCTGCTGTGTGTTTGCTGACTGAGGTAATGATACAGACTGAGGTAGAGGGGAAAAAAAAAGACATAAAAGTCTGGTGAAGTTCAGCAAGCTTTATGAAAAAAAAGGTGCTAAAAATACCCCAAGGATGTTTTGATTTTTTTTTCCCATCTGGTACAATATTATGTATTTACTAAACAGTATTAAAAGGAAAATAAGCTGAAATCTTAGTTAAAAACAATCCCATGTTGTAGTTCTTTTCTTTTTTTTTCTTTTTTCTTTTTTCTTTTTTCTTTTTTCTTTTTTCTTTTTTTTTCTTTTTCTTTTTTCTTTTTTCTTTTTTCTTTTTTCTTTTTTCTTTTTTCTTTTTTCTTTTTTCTTTTTTCTTTTTTTTTCTTTTAAATACAGCTTAAATTAACTAGAATTTCCACATTTTCCACTTTTTTTTTGTGTTGGTCATTTGCGTTAAATTTCATTCTAATGAATGATAACATCATGAAATCACAGAATCATAAAATCATAGAATAACTTGGATTGGAAGGGACTTTAAAGATCATCTACTATCAATCCTCTTGCCATGGGCAGAGTTGCCACCCACTAGGTCAAGCTGCCTTATCCAATCTGGCCTTGAACACCTCCAGGGATGGGGCATCCACATCTTCTCTGGGCAGCCTGTTCCCATACCTCAACATCCTTTTAGTAAAAAACATCCTCCTAATATCTTATCTAAGTCTCCCTTCCTTTATTTTAAAAATGTTAAAGTACTGGAAAGTCACAATGAGGTCTCCACGGAACCTTCTCTTCTCCAGGTTTAACAAGCCCAGCTCCCTCAATCTTTCTTGACAGAGTAGGTTCCCCAGCCTTTTGATCATTGTCATGGCCTTCCTCTGGACCTACTCCAATAGCTCCATGTCTTTATTATGCTGGAGGACCCAAGCCTGGACACAGTATTCCAGATGGGCCTTCATGAGAGCAGAGTAGAGGAGGACAATCACCTCCTTCTCTCTGTTGCCCACTCTTCTTTTGATGCAGCCTAGGATAGAGTTGGCCTTCCAGGCAGCAAGTGCACACTGTTGGCTTGTGTCAATGATCACAAGGGATGGAGTTAACATCACTTACAAGTAACTTTTAATCATCTGAGATGCAAGAATGAATCAATGATCATTGAAAAAAAAAAAAAAAAAA
>WBMW01006189.1:51570-91860 GCA_013396635.1 Penelope pileata
TGAGACACAAATATCTGAATTGAAGGGAGAGGAGCAAAGAAATCATATACATTGTATTAGCCTAAAGTTATTAGTGTGCCTTATTTACCTTTTCTGTAAAAACTTTAAAAGTCTTAGGTTCTCTTTTTTAAATATTAAATCTGAAGATCTAATAGTACTGCAATGGATTTAAACAATCCTTGTTAAATCAAATAATAAATATGTTTGAAAACAAACAAAAAATCAAACCAAACCAAATCAAATGTACTCCAGATGAAAACGTAAATTCATGTATTTTTGTTAGAAGCTTCTCCTAAGTGTGTCACTAAAGGTGACTGGACTAATATACTCAAATATGAAATCCAGAAAATTTGCACCTCTGCATTACTCTTTACCAGCTGAATGCTTGAGAGTTCTTCATTTCTAATTTAACCACTCCTTTTCCCATATATGTTTCTAAGACTGGAAGGTTCTTCCTGGACCATTAAAACCAAGCTACCTTCTCTTGTAGGCAAGTATAGAATATAATCTCATTTATAAATTTATCAAGATCAAGTTTTAAACTAGTTATGTTGTTAGATCTCACTACTCCCATTGAAGTACTGTTCCAGAACACCACTCTGATGGCAAAAACATCCTAATTTCAAGGCTAAATTTATTCATGGTCTGTTTATATCCATTTGTTCTTGTGCCAATATTGGCCTTTAGTTGAAAAAGCTCTTTTCTCTCCCTGATGTATATTGAACGGTTAAAGTATCTCTTAAGCTGAAAACACATTAGACACTGGGTGAAAATCCACCCTTTCAACGATTAATAAATGTCAAACAAAGGAATTGTAATTCATAGTTGTGTCTTTAGCCTATAAGCTCTTTTACTATGGGGACCAATGAAGTTTGTTTATTTTAGCTTTCTGCTCTGGACCAAATCAATGCACCTTGTAACACTGTGTCCTTGTAGAACCAAATTAATAATAATTGGCAATGGTACCTCTATTCTTGTCATGAGAATCAAGAAATCCCACTGGTAATTCCTTTTCTTAGTCCTATGAATCCAGATTTAAATTTTGGATCTTGAATTTGTGCTTTAATAATAATGTAATCATGAATGTTTCTATGATATAATTTTCTATTGTTTTCAGTGGAAATTGGCTCAGTTTTAATCAGCATGATTTTCTTCTTCATACAGATACTTTTGGAACTAAGACTCTTAAACTAATATGGGAAATAAGTTCCCTTTTTCCTTTTTTTTTTTTTTTTGCATTATTATTATTATAGGAGATATTGTATTGTGTGTTCCCTTAATTACACCATGTCATGTCACAATGAAATGTAAAATGACAGTGTAATACTTTGTGGCATGCGATAACTATGACGAATTACATTCAGAACAAAGAACTGCTTTGAAATGATACATCTGATGTATCTGATTTGGAGGATAGCACGTATTTCAAGTACTGTATGGATATTTTGGATTAACGCATAATTCCTCATCACATAGCACAAATATTTAATAATAAGATTATGAACATACTGGTAGAGGATTTTTCCTGACTTTTATCCTAATGTATCAATTTTTTATTTACTATAGCAAATTAATAACTTACAGCATGTTTATATATGTGTATAAAGATAGCTACTTTACAAGAGATAAGCTCCCAACTTGATTTCTTGGAATAATCATATTAAGCAAAGAAATTATTGTCAGACAGGAGAGTTCACCCTAGCATCAGTTTTCCGTCTGTATATTAAAAACAAACAAACAAAAAATAATTCTATAGCAATATGCCAACAGAAAAACAAAGAAACAGAAAACATATACTGGTATTTTCATCATGTCGTAAGAAGTTTAAGCACGAATTCTATTTAACTATAGTTTAAAGCTAAAAGATCTATCTGAAGAGTGTCTAGAAAATGCCATTTTTAGACTCTCATAGTGACTTTCAGATCAAATGTGCCTGACTCACGTCAAAACACAATTTTTTTCTTCCTCTTGACTGTCAGGAGTACAGCTGCAAGTTGGGATACGAAAATCAAGCTGTGTTCTTCTGTCATTGTGCCATGAACAGCAATGACGATTTTGCAAAGAAGGCTTATTTGCTGACAATTTTGTTGATGATGCATGAGGCAGAGAAGAATCCAGCACTCTTTTCCAGACTTCTATTGATTCTACAATGGGAAGTTTATAAAAAAGCTTTTACTCTTCTTTCTTTCCTTCATCAGTAAAGTTGGCATCCAGAACTGCAAAACAAACAGGGAGCAATGTTAGAGAAAAAGTAACTATGTTTCATGTACATATTTCTCTATCTTCAGAAACTTTTCTAGTTCTTTTGTGAAAACTCATAAAGAGTGGTGTGTAATGCTTTTCTTTGTTTTCTGAAGTTATTATGTTTTAAAAGTTATCTATTTTAATACCCCTCTTAATTTTACAGAATCTGCCCTATTCAAGGTAAAATAAACTTAACAGCGTCTTCCAATATACTAGGATTTTCAGATCAGCGTGAGACAAGACCATTAAAACCTTCTTAAAGGAGTTCAAAAATGTATTTGGAAAAACTGATGAAAATGTATGACTGAACAATAAAACAATACAAAAACATTAAAACCGTGACAAATTAATCTGTTGTTACATCACAGGAATTTCAAAGTTCCCGTGGTTATATCTGCAACCCATTTTCTTTTTAAAAGCATTCCACAACATCATGGAAGGCACATGGCAGAATAGCCCCCTCTCCTCAGAATCCATCTCCCCACAGCATTCCTAAACAAATTTGCCTCTATAGAAAATCATAGAATCATAGAATGGTTCAGGTTGGAAGGGACCTTAGAGATCATCTTGTTCCAACCCCCCTGCCATGGGAAAGGACACATCCCACTAGACCACGTTGTGCAAAGCCTCATCCAGCCTGGCTTTGAATACTTCCAGGGAGGGGGCATTCATAACTTCTCTGGGCAACTTGTTCCAGTGTCTCACCACCCTCACAGGGAAGAATTTCCTTCTTATATCTGATCTAAATCTAAATCTTTCAGTTTGTAACCATTACCCCTTGTCCTGTCATTGCCTATCCTTGTAAAAAGTCCTTCCCCAGCTTTCCTGTAACCCCCCTTCAGGTACTGGAAGGCTGCTATCAGGTCCCCCCGCAGCCTTCTCTTCTTCAGGCTGAAGAGTCCTAACTCTCTCAGCCTGTCCTTGTAGGGGAGGTTATACTTTGTCCATATACTTTGTCCAGCTGAAATTTACTGTTCCTTATGGGAAACATTTCAGTACTCTGATATTTGGTATTGTAGATGTGGGACTCCACCCTAGCATTTTGGATCACTTTCATCTTAGAAATTTTTTTCTGACATCTTTGAAATTCAAAACACTGGTGCAATTCCTGATTGCTTTTCCATTTAACTTACGTAATGTATGGCTTCTCCAACTCCTGGAACAGAAAAAATAAATGGAGAAGTTACCAGAGAATGACTTCAGCTTTCTGTAAAACTATGTGCAGAGATAGTCCTCCAAATCAAGAACAAAAAGTACGTTTGCTGATAGTTTGTAGTTGCAACCATTTGGTAGTTCCAAGAGGCAAGCTGATGCCAAAACATACTCACGCACTCCAGCAGAAGAAACACAGTAGGGAAAACATGGGTTGCATACTGCTTCTTGCAGTTTATTGTCCATAAGAACTCTCTTCTTTTCCTATGCCTTGAGACGAACTTACACCATCTAGAAATTCAAACATCTTCTTTTGTAAAAATCTAAGAACTACCACAGACATGTTCAAACAAGACTGAAAGGGAATGCAGGAAGTCATTTGGAAATTGCTTCTCCTCCAAGGCAGGTCGCATCTACTAAAATCACTCCTCACAGCCACATTTTTCTTAACTGCTCTTAAAGACCCCTAGAGACAAACATCTTATCCTCTTGACCTTGTCTCTCTCACCAGCCAAAATATAGTTTGTTTTTCTAAAACAAAAATAAAGCAAAACAAAAATAATTGTTGGAAAAGTGTCTTGTTAATTTGTAGAACTAATTTAGAAGGGGCTCTAACCATTTCTGAAAGAAAATAAACTACACATTTTCAGGGTGGATATCTGAGAAAGGCTACTGGACATATTGCTCCTTTTTCACATGGAGAATTGTTATAGCAGAGTGTCAACTCCAATCAACTAAATGGGAAGACAAAAGATAGTGAGGATAATATAATTGTTTTTACTGAACAGTGGACCCAAACACACTTAAGGTCAAGAATTGCTAATATGCAGTCCCTTAACAAGAGAAATCCACAGCATTTTTTGAATGATTAACAATGACTTTGTACCAGTTAAGATGTAGAATATATTGGAATAAGAGTGATTGGGTAAATTAAGGGTAGGCAGGAGCATTGCTATAAATTCAGAGGGGAGACTAGGGAGGTGGTTAGGAAAAAATGAGGAAAAAAATGTAGTTCGGCCCAAAGCAGCAAAACACAACTGCAGTTCCTGGGTGCTGTTAACAGCCACCAAGAACTATCTGTTTTCCAGGTGAAATCAGCAAAACTGTATCAAGAAGAAATGAGATTAACTGTAGAAACAAAGCAGATTTGCTTTTGTAGTTGTCTTAGTTTCTAACAGAAAGTTACTTCTCTCACAGTGTCTGGTATGAAGCTATGTTTTGGTCTCAGAAGAGAAACAAAACTGATAACACCCAGCAGTGTTGAACACAGCCAAGGACATCTTTTGTTCCTCAGTGAAGCAGTTACGAGTCATAAGGAGCTGGGAACTAGGAGGGGACAGGACCAGGGCAGCTGACTTGAACTGACCGAAGAGCTATTCCATACCATGTAACATCATGTGATTTTTATGGAAGGGGAGGCTCTTGCTCAGAGGGAGGGGCTGCTGGCTGGTTGGGTATCAGTTGTAGGTCCCCTGCTTTGTGTATCATCTATTGTTTCTTATATGTATATATATATATGTACTGGTATTTCTTTTGTTCTCTGCTGTCTTAGTAAATAGCTTTGATCTCAGCCCACGAGTTCTACCATATTTATTCCTTAATTCTCTCCTGCATCCCACTTGGGAGGGGGGAGGGTGAGCGAACAACTGTGTGGGACTTAGCTGTCTGTTGGGTCAAACCACAACAGTAGTCTAGGGAACTGTGATTCCTAGCTTTTCCGACATCCCATGAACATGCTAAATCTTGAAAAATGTGGTCTTCTGACTCATAGCATAGCCAAAAAATCCACGTCTCTCCTTCCTGCAGAAAAGGTCAGCAGTGAAAGAGGATGCCAGAAGTGGAAGAGGTCTTGTGTGCAGATTTCATGAGGATCACATAGATACACCATAACAGGCACGAGTATAAGGAGCAGTTATTTAAGCATCTTGAGGTTCGTGCAGCTTTGGGTAGAGCAAGTGTTGTCAACTCATTTTCAGGAATTACACAGATTTCCTTTGCAGAAAGGTTTTATATCACATCCTCCTCTACACATACCGTGTTCCCTGAAAGTTCTCCTCCATCCAAAAAAGGCAGAGTGTAAGTCTGTGCATTATGAGTGTATTGGGTCATCGCTCAAGGAGGAAAGAATTAAGGTCAGACTGGCGTGTACCTTAACACTTCATTACTTAGTTTTCAGAAGATTAATTTCAGGCACTCTCCACATTCTGGAAGACCATTAGGCACTACTGGGCCACCTTAGCTCTACAATAATGAAGTCTGGGTCACTTAATACTTTTTCCCAGAGACAGAAGAACAGCTGTGACTTCCATGATGTGCCTTTTGCTTTACATTGGTGTAATGAGCAGAATATGATCCAGTACAAAAGATAAGTAAAAGCACAATGTAATTAAATATGCATAATTTAACTAGATCCAGTATTTCATTCAATTAGCCTTATCCTACAGGATGCCCAGTTATTGATCCTTAATGAACTACCTTTAAAGATAAAAGGATTTTTTTCACTGCATTTAAGAAGTGTTGGTTGAATGACTTCAGTGCTGAACATTTCCACCTGTCACTGGTACTGCAAAAGAGTGATGCTACTGAAAGTCATATTCCTTCGCACTGATGTTTGTCACTAATATCTTGCAGATCATTAAGAGTCACAGGCTTAAGACAGATGTACACCATTGTCCATAACCAAAGATTTATTTGAAGAAGAAAAAATAGAGCAGAAAGCTGCATATTAATTAAAAGTATGGAACCTGCATTCATACAGTAATTATATCAGAACAGGCATAACTAAGCTGATATTGTGTAGGAGAATGTCTTATGCCAGTTTCTTTGACAGTAGATAGTAGAAAGCATATGCATTGTTCACATTGTACACAATTATCTATATCGTATCCCTAACACATGGAAAGTAACACATGACTACATACACAGTTTTTTAGGAATTGAAATATCTGAAAGATGGGAAGTAGAAATTCAAAATACTCCCTCATTTTTAGAGATAAATAAAGTCAATTAGAAAAATATAAAACAATTGTTTTAAATTCTGAAGTGTATGAAAAATCTTGAAAAACTTGAAGTTTTCTTTTTTAAAACAGATGTCTTCACTTTATGGAAAATGCACAGCTGTTCCTTTAACATTTTATAAGGCAGGCAGAAAGTGTTGGAACAGGGAAGTGTGTGAGAATGCGAGTTAGCATGCTGAGACATTGTATTTCAGCTGTGAAAATCAATACATGCTCCAGAGATAGGGCACTTGATCAGAAAGGATATTGCAAGATACAAAAGAGCAGATATGAAATACCATTCCTGTGAAGTTCATTTCTTGCTCTTATTACATCAGTTCAGCAGAAAACATGACATGCCTGAAACTATGGCTTTGACAGCAATTTATCATTGCTCTTCCAAGATTTTTAGAAGATTTACATGAAATTTTAGTATAATTATGTTTTGTGCACCATCTTTGCAAATAATTCAGAACCTGTAGGCCCAGATGATTCACTTCTGAAGAACTTTTTTTGTCTACCAGTCTCTTTTTTTCACAATTAACACATCTGCAGTTCCACACGACTCAGTCCAGAAAAAAAAGATCTTTATTCCACCAAGCACAGAAAAGATTTTGGGATTATTAAGTATTTACTTTTGTTGTGTATGTCAGAGTGAAGAGAAAAAGAGAAAGAGAGGCAGAGGAGGAAATTGACCCTGGAAATACTTCAGCTTGGGAGACTGATCTCACAGTATGCAATTGCAATTGGATGCTTCTCTTTTATTTTTCTTCCTTTCTTGTTTCTGACCAGAAATTGAACCCTGGATCTGATAAAGTTGCACAAAATCACCATTAAACAGAGACCATTATTATTATCATTATTATTTATTAAGAAGAAGTTGATTTCAGATATTGGTTGTTTCTAGAAAAACGGGATACTCTGCTATCACTGGGACTCAGCAGTCCAGAAATATCTTTCTCTGTTACTAGTTGTGAGGTCATAACCTCATTTCAATCAATTCGTATTTCTACCTATAGCTTTTATTTTCACATTGATAAACAACATACCAAGTTATAGAATAACTTGGATTCTATGAGGAAGGTAACTCCACAAATGCTCTCTTTATTAGTCTTCACCTGTCATCAAAGAAAAAGGTAGTAGCAGCTAAACTTATCTTCATGTTGAAGATCCTGGAAAAACTTTTGTGATATAATAGTAAAAGAGAAATTTTAAACAGTGCTTTTTTTTTTTTTTTTTGGTGTGGTGTTTGCCACCATCTTTTTTAGTCTCTTGAAGTTAGATCTCTCAAGAATAAAAATGCACGAAGATGTGGTAGATGTACAATACATTCACTGCCTTTGTAGATCAGCCCTGAGACAGATGTAGCATGAGCACTTAAGAGGATTCGCTTAAGCAAGTTGGAGAGGGCGGCCACCTCCTCCAGCTGCTCTGGCCGTGCAGGGCTTCTGCCCTGCAGCTGGGGCCCAGCCCAGTGCCTGGGATTGGAATGTCTGCCCAGCCGGAGGTCATGGCTGTCATTTCCCCTTCTTCAGGTCCATCTGGTATCAAAGCTGAGCACATATCTCTGAGACACACAGACACATAACACAGACAGACAGGTCATCAACACAGGCTGCCAGCCAAGAGCTGTCTTCAGCAGGGATCACGTAAATACAAACATGGACAGTCAAGTCCTCTTCTTTCTCTTCAGCACAGGGGACAGAAGGTCACTGGTGTAGGCACACACAACGCTCTCCAGGCTCACCAGAACATGTGCATTTGCAGATCCCTTGAGTACCAGTGTTGTGGTTTGACCCAGCAGATAGCTAAGTCCCACACAGTTGTTTGCTCACCCTCCCCCCTCCCAAGTGGGATGGGGGAGAGAATTAAGGAATAAATACAGTAGAACTCATGGGCTGAGAAAAAAGCTGTTTACTAAGACAGCATAGAATAAAAGAAATACCAGTACATATATATATATAAGAAACAATAGATGATACACAAAGCAAGGGACTAACGACCGATACCCAGAAAGCCAGCAGCCCCTCCCTTCGAGCAAGAGCCTCCCTTTCCATAAAAATCACATGAAGTTATATGGATTTACTATTGAAATGCTCCTCATCCTTCTGCAGTTCCAAGTCATCCTCCCTGCTCCACAGAGGGCACCTATTCAGGCGCTGCCTGGTCTGCATAGTCCTTCTGTCCGCCCACCTCCTGGCCCCTAGACCCACCTCACATGTCACCTACTTGCTGGCTGGTCCAGATGGAAGTTTGTTGATGAATGCACACATGCACCCCATGCACATCAGTCTGTGGAAGATGCAGCAGCCATTCAGCAGACATTCAGCCCGCAGCAGCTGGCACCAGGCACCCATGGCACTGCCCAAGCCATCAGCATAGAACACTCACCTCACTCCAGTTGGTTCTCCAGAAGGTGGTTTGGAAGCACACACCGCCCTCACCCCATGACTGGGAGGGGAAGGCCCCACCAGCTCCAGGAGATGGCACCACACACTGTGGATCTACACGCTCAGTGTGGTTCTAGGAGAAGGCACTAAATTGATGAGCACATGCATAGGTCTTATCTGGAGCTGGCATGTAGTCCTTCAGCACACATACACATGGGAGAGTGTGAATATTCAGAAAGAGAGTTAAGAAAAGGTCTGATAAAAAAAAAAAAAGATAAAAGAAGATAGAACAGACTGTGGTGATCAGACACAGGGCTCAGCTTGACAAGTATACTGACCACCCTGTTGTACACACAGATGACCTTTTTCTACCATTTACTGTCTCTCCCTTCCTGTTGCTCCTGCTTCCCCTCCCCCTGCAAACCCCAATGGGTTTGCAGAGCTCTGTAGTTTCTGCACTCTGTCGGTCCCCCTGATTCACATCTTATCAGCTTCAAAGTCTAGGTCAATCTTGTTGTAAGTGGGCCTCTAGTTTGTTAGCCCATGAAGTAGAGTGACAGGGAGGATTATTTCTTCAAATTGCCTTAGTTTTGCATTGTCAAGCCTGTGTCTTGGTATATTGCTTGTTGTTCTAGCTTTTTCATATTAGTATCCTAATTCAGAAATCCTTAGTCAGACAACCTTGCTTGAATCAACATTCCCACACTTCTTGTCCTTCCTTGCTCATTAGTACAACTGACAAGACTTGATTCCCATCATTGCCTCTCTTTCTTATTATCTGTTGTTACACTGGAAAGCACTCTTGACCAGATACCCTTACAGGGGCAAGCATTCTCTGCCTACATACCCTAACATTTACCTTACTTACCTTTTCTTGCAGTAAAGTAATCATTTACTTATTTCTTTGATCCTATAACCTTCATCATGTGAGTGTAGCAAACTTTGCAGGAATCAAAAGCACACATTTCAATTTGTGACTTTCTGACCATATCTCAGTGGAGTATATTATACATTAATTGGCTGTCCAAGTCCAAATATATCTGTGCTTGAAAAACTGCTCTTTGTACCAGTATGAGAGCAAGAATCCCTGTGGGTGGAACACTTTTTAACTGGTAAAAGAATATTTCCTTCCATTTTCCCATTTCCCCTGTGAAATGGCGTGTCTAGCACTCCTTCACAAACAGAGCTGTGCTGGCTGAAGTCTGTGTCATCGGCAGCCTTCAAACTGCAGCTGGTTCCTAACCCACTCTTGCAGCAGATCCATGGTACTGCCCTTTCCATGCAGCTTGTACCAAGAGACATGTTTAACTTCGAGTAATGTCTGAGAGAGAAGATGGAAAATATAGGTGAAATGGCCTATTTTGGCAATCATTCCAAATCTGGTGTTGATGTCTAGACTGCAAACTGAAGAAAAATAAATAGCTGAAGTGCTTTACCAGTTAATGCAAAGCAAGTAACTCTCAACAACCAGGGTCAATGACTGTCACTGTTGCAGCTGTGATCATCATACAAACTGTCCTCACTTCATTTGTGTAATGTCTTACACCTGCACACTAGCTGTAAGAAGTCCCCAAAGTGCCTGTTAAGTTACAACTAATGACACTGGGATGAGAGGAGAGGTATTCGTTTAACTATTCAGGCAGTGATCCTTGTTGGGGCACATTTTGTTTGAATCCAGAGGGCACAGGCTAAAGTTTTTCTGGCATCATTATCATCATCACAGCTTCTCCCTTCTCTCCTACCCTACATTTCTAAAAAATAAATAGCTGACTGAATTAAATCTATCAAATAGAATATTTGCTTTTTTAAATTCTTGTCAATGACAATATACTTATTTCATGTTTCTATTTGAACATAATCCTAGAGATTAGCAATTAGGAGGAAATAATAGGATCTGATCTTATGTGATAGGGAATGCATTATTAATGTTGCTGTATAGATGAAAAAAATTGGAAAAGGTTCAGAAAAAGGGCTAAAAGGATAAGTCATGCCTTCTAAACAAGGTTTATCATCAGCTCTGTCTACCTAGCATGTTAAAGAGAAGACTAAAGGGTGATTTGATTGTAGTCAATACATGTGGAAAATGTCTTACAGAGGCTGGTGTAAGCTAGAAAGTATAGCATAACAAGTTTCAGGAGCTGGAAGAACTTCTTAGTATCCAGCACATCTGTAACAACAGAACTTGAATAGCTTAGAGTAATGATGTATTTACTACTACCTAATGTGATATCATCAAGATTTCATTTCCTCCCACCGTGTGAACAACATGCTATAATTCATCCACCAGATAAGTATTTGCTGTACAAGCTAATGAGTGGAAATCATTGGTTATACTAGATCATGATAATACTGTTTCCTGCTCTTATAAGTCTATCTACATCTCACAAATGAGTTCTGCTTCTCTTTTTGCTTTTGTGCCTATGATGAAGAAGTTCGTAGGCTATTCTTTCAGAACATACTGCTATTTAAGTATTTTAAAAATCCTTATTTTCATAGCAGCCACCTTCAAAGATTCACATTGTGTTCTGTATGGGGAAGACTCTCACATGCAGAAACTAGTTAATACTCCTAACGATGATGTACTGAAGAGTTTTCTGCTATATAATTTAATATAATTTCTGCACAAGTTAAAATGCTTTTGAAATCAAAATAAAAGACAAGTAAACCTTCCCTTTAATTTTGGAAGTGTCTGCCACTCATCATTGTCTTACAAGACTCTTTTTGCTTAAGCTGCAAAATCTGATTTTACTGGGAACTAGATGTTCTTAGTTCAGACCTCAGCATCTTGGTTAAGATAGCATTTATCACATTTAGATACAAACCCTTAATTCAGTGCATAATCAGTTGAGCATGAAGTTCGCATTAAGTTCTCGACCTGCTTGTGTCTGAGTCCCATTCCTAAGGGATGATAAAGAGATGATAAAGAGGGCAAGGTACATTGGTTTATAGTAGGTGATTTTCTGTACACAAATGCATGGCAGAAGACAAAAAGGCTACTCAACCATAAGCACCAAAATAAAATGCTAGCAAGAAATGTAGATAGCACACAAAAAATGTGAATTTTCACAGCAAATGAACATTGTGTTAGGTTCTATGTAATGAACAAACAATAAATGAACATTAGGTAGAGGTTCTATGTAATTGTGATAGAATGGAAAAAATTACGATGTTCAATGGCTCTTAAACTCTTCCTTTCATCTCTATGGTGGGGTCATCTTACGTTTGAAACATAGAGTGCAGATACTGTAACATAAAATGTGAAATTTTTATTATTTATTATCATATGAAAATGATGTCTGACTCTAGATCTGTTAAAGAAACTTTTTGTTTCCAGTGCTGTTAGCGTTTCAGTTGTCAGCCTGTGTCTTTGCTTCAACACTTACAGAAAGGTCCATAGTTCATTTGCCATACACAGTTTTACCACCAACCATTAACGTTACTTTGAAATCTCTGAAACACAGGATCAGAGAATCACAAAATCATACTAGTAGGAAAGGACCTCTGGAGATGATCTAGTCTCTAAAGCAGATCTGCTTTACCAAATTTTCTAGAATAGGTTACACAGAAAAGTGTACAGATGGGTTTTGAATATCTCCAGAAAAGGAGACTATATAGCCTTTTTGGGTAGTTTGTTCCAGTGCTCTCTCACTCTCAAAGTAAAGATGTTTTTCCTCATGTTTGTATGGAACTTCCTGTACTCCAGTTCGTGCCCATTGCCCCTTGTTCTGTCACTAGTCACCATTGAAAAGCGTCTGGCCCCATCCACTTGATTTCTCCCCATTAGATATTTATAAACATTAATAAGATCCCCCCAGGCTGTACCTGGCTCAATCAGCACAGCAGGAAGCTGCAATGCACTGGGACACTTTTAGGGCAGTGAGAAGATGGTCATAAGATGAAATCTCTCTGAAAAGTCAGAAAAAGTTTGCATTGACTTCAGTCATAATTAAAGAGATGAGAATAAGTCTGATAGATACTAAGTGGAGAAGGATAAAATACCCCAAGTTTTGCACTAGGTAATTTGTAAAACTCATGGGGCTGGGGAGGGGAGGGAGGAGGAAGGTTAAGAATGTGAACAAGTAAGTTGAGAGTTATAAAATATGGAAGAAGCACTGGACAATGCCAGTACAACAAACTCAATAGTTGAAACAAACGAACAAACAATAATAAAACAGTCCAGAGACCTAAGAATTTATGAGTACAGATAACAGACAAACCTGAGTAGTACTTTACTGAAAATCCAAGTCTAATATCAGTCATAAAGTGAAGGAAGAACTACAAATGTCAAACAGGTTCTCATAATATGTGTATGAGTAAGAAAAGATAATGAACTTTAGCCAAATAAGATTCTCTAGAAGCGAGATATTTCATACCAGAGCAGTTTCTGAGAACTCTTTCCCTAAATGATGTAGAGTCCTATATATAGACAGGGATAGCCGCATGAATCAGTTAGGGACTGATCTGCTGGAAAGGACCTCTACAGAGCAGGACCTGGGGGCCCTGGTGGACAACAGACTGACCATGGGGCAGCAGTGATTTTTGTTTCTCACTGGAAAGTGCTTAAAGACATGCGAGTCTGAAACAGTGGCAACTTAGAAAATTCAACTCTTGGTTTGAAAACACAGCAATCTGAAGAACAGCTAGAGATTACAGGTATTTATCTACTTGATGGAATTGTTATGGCCTAGTTAAACTGAAATAACCTGCGTAATTTTTGACTTGCAAGTTTTCCAGTGGGAATACTTCAGTGTAGAGCATGTTCTAACTATTGGTCTAAATGGGAGGGTAGGACTCACGTGAAAATTATTGATCAATTTTGGAATGAAACATTGTTCTTTAAATAAGATTAGGTTTACAAACGAAAATGTTACAATGTAGAACACTTTTTTTAAAACCATTTTCATAATTACTATAATAAACAAACAAACAAAACAACTACTGAGCATACTAATTGGAATATACTTCATTCCAATCTGCAAGTTCATCAGGATAAGTTACAAGACTTTGAAGGTGGAAGTACATTTGTCAGTCAAAGAGACGTTTTCAAATTCTTTAGTAGTCTAAGTACTAAGTCCAAAACACAGGAGAAAGAGACCATGCATGTCTATACTATATAATGATAGGATACAGACATAGTTGTTGATATTTTGATTAATAAAATATTTTCCTTAGATACCTAATGAAAAACTAATCATAGTGTTTTTGACTTGAAGTATATTCCTTTTTTTTTTTTTCACAAAAAAAAGGTGAATTTTTCCATTTCATTTGTTTTAAACTGTAGTTCTCCTCCTTCTCCAGTAATTTTCAAAAGAATCTTATGGATTCTGGAAGGAGATATTTATTTATTTTTTCTCATTTTTCTGTTTTTTCTATCAAAAATAGTCCACAAATCATTTAAAAAAAATCAAATTTGACCTCTGTTCTCCTCTTTTTTTTTTTATACTTACACATTCACACACACGTAGGAACCACAATGTTATTGAAACATATATAGGCTGTATTTCTACTTTATTATTCAACCTGTCTAAGAGTAGTAGTCTAAATAACAGATTTGCCGACATTTGTAACTTTTTGGTGAGTGGACTCTACATAAATACTGAGTACTTTCAATGCTGAACACTGAACAATGACGTTATTTACACATATTTATTAATCTATCCTGAAGTACTATTTGTGAAGGGGGAAGAAATATCCCATTCTTTACACTTGAGCACATGCATGAAAAGAGTGGTAAAGCATTGCATAAAAATAATCAAATAAATAAAGTTTTAAAAGTGGGGAAAAGTCTGAATAGCTATCTGAAATTTGGAATATCTTCCTTCAAATTTATTCTCCAGCTATGAAATTGTCTGTTTTCTTGTTTTTAGATAAAAACAGCTACTAACAGATTCATCTCTGAAAACGGTATCACACTTGGAATTGCCTTGCTCATCTGAGTTCCCGACAGACAATCTGTGGTACTGCTGATGTAATGTTGTTTGGCTACACTTTAACTTTCCTCTTTGTGCTGTATGTACTCACTTTATTATGAAAACAAAAAGATAAACTATTTCCAGTTCCTCTAACCCAATAACACAGGAAGCTGAGGCAATAACGATTATCTCTATCTTTACATTTTCTCTCTTTTCTGAGTAGTTCTTGTACAGTAATGAATTGTAACAGCTCCTTCACACAGATTTTCCTCTTATATAATTAATGTCCTAAGGTATTCCATTTACTGGTGATGCAGTTTGAATCACAAAGTGATTTTTTTTTAAATAAGCAGAGTTACTAGCTAAACACATTCCACAAAGAAAGAAGTTTCTCTTAAAAAAAAAAAAAAAAGAGANGTTTTAAAAAAAAAAAAAAAAAAGAGAGAGAGAGAGAGAGAGAGAGAGAGAACATGAAAAAGAAAACTGGACAAATCTTTACTGAAACAGACCTACATAAACACTCCTTCCTTCCAACAACTACTTCCACTTTTTATTTTCCTTGGTTTTTCTTTTATACATAGAACAGCTTGTTCAAAACAGGCTGGTTTTGAACCCTGCATATTCAGAGGTTAAATTAGAAATGCTATTTTTTGGCAAACTAAAAAAATGCAGTCAGATTCACAAACTAGCAGAAAGTACTCTGTTTTCTGAAAAACATTTTCCCAAGGTAACATCTGAGTGAAAAAAAAAAAAAAATCAGTCCTGACTACATCTAAAGATATATTTAATATTCTTACAGAATAGTATGTACAAAATGAGTGTGCACACAAAATAAGATAACCACTCCTAACTGGCACCGGCTTGATAACCCAGAATATCCATTAGAAGCTGAAACTGACCCATATAGTTGGAACAAGGGCAAGGAATAGTTCCTGTTACTTAGCAGATGAATTACTTTTGTGGAAGAATTATTTATCTTCCAGTTTTATATCCCCTGATTTTGAGTCTAAAGGAAGGAATGTCTGACAGTTCCTGTTGGAAGACAAAGGTCAACAACTGGTTCATTTCATGTATTTACAGTAACAAGTGTAAACATGCTGCATTGTGTTTAGACATAGAAAGTCCTACACAGCACTTTCAGAAGTTTGGAGAAGTTCGGATTCCTCCCAACCTGACCTATGATGTGGGTATTTTCCTGGAGAATGAAAGCTGATCATCTGTGATCTGTGATTGTCCCTGCTTTCCAGTAAAGAGTTGAAGTATTTCATATTTTGGCATAAACCATGACCACTAGACAGTTGCAGAGTCCTCTGCCATATGCCCAGGTGCTTCAATAGGAATGTTTATTCCCTTACCCAGATTACGAAAGGCAAGACATTTCACTAGTACAGTATGAATCACTCTTCAGAAGCACTGAGCAATCTCTATTTATTGTACAGAGGCTGTGTATCTGATGAACAGACTCAAGCATCCTAATGGTATCAGTCACCTTCTTTTCTGATGCTGACAAATCTGAATTAGGCTTCTGAAATAAAACATCAAGGTATGGTCTCAATAAGCTATCAGGATCAGTGCTTGCTTTCTTGGGCTTTACAAAGATCAGAAAGAAGTGCTGACAGCAGTCCCTCCAAACATAATCCGAAGTCAAAATAAGAAATTGAATCTGAATGGCCCATGTTACCATTAGTTTTATTTGTTCTCTGCTTTGAAATCTTTACATTCTGTGTGCCATATTTCATCACCTGTAGCTCACTGATGGATCTCAATAAGGATATATCTGTGCTTATAACAGAAGACATAATTTCATATTAATGAAAAACCAAAGGACTTAGTAAGTCTCATCAAATCAATAGATACTTGCAAAACATCCTCATGATCTCCTTCCTGCCCCATACCTTTCATAACCTTTTCCTACTTTATTTGTCTTCAAGATGTTTGAAAGTCCTTGGCACTCATATTCATTTCCACAGATTTGTGGAACATCTTGTTCAAGCAGCTGATCTATTAGGAAGAGAAAAGTAAGTGAGGTAGATAATGAACCGAATGCTCATACAGAGAAAAATAAATTACTTTGCAATTGCAGAGTTTTGTAAATAACATACAAATTACTTTTGGAGCAATTCTATATAGCAGAGCTACACTTGTGCATGATGGTCTGGAGATTTGCTCTAGAACTTCAGCCAAGGAGATTCAACAAATGCACAGTAGAGTGGGCAAAACCAAGCCTCCATTTTTGGACTTAAGGAAGGTTACAACCTCATAGTTTCATGAAATGATTCTTCCTTTCCTAGGACTTGGGCTGGACATCATCTAGTCTAAGGAGTGGTTGTGAATGCAGAACTATAATCACTAGGATCTGTACAGGGACTTCCAAAACCGAGGCTGTGAACTGCAGCAGCTTAAGCTAAAGGTAATACAAGACCCTCAAGTGGTAGTGGTAGAAGACCCACATATTTCCTTGCTCACACACAGATGGAATGTGCAATAGACACTGAACAGCTGAAGATGTGAAATATCACCTCCTTTCCTCCTAAATCTTGTGAGAAGTCTTGCACAGTTACAGCACCAAAACCTGCACTGGTAATGTGGATATAGCCTTTATCAAAGTATAAGTAGTAATTATGTCCCCTTTCTAACAGGAAAATCATCCTATTGTTATAAAACTTCTTTTCTGTATCCCAGACAGATAATTTATTGACTACATATGCATGCAGTCTCAAGAAAACGTCTTATCTTCTTAGCTGATGAGAACTGTGAATTTCTCTTTCAGATACGTAGGTATATTTTAGGTATATAACTGATCTTCTGCTACATCGTGTTTAACTTTTCCTCTTCACTGATAAGATCAATCAATATGATAAAGAAACTCTCATTGTTTTACAACATTATCACCTATTGTCTTAGTTTCTAACAGAAGTTACTTCTCTCATAGTGTCTGGTATGAAGCTATGTTTTGGTCTCAGAAGAAAAACAAAGCTGATGACACCTGGCAGTGTTGAACGCAGCCAAGGACATATGCTCCTCATGAAGCAGTTAGGTCCTAAGGAGCTGGGAACTGGGAGGGGACAGGATCAGGGCAGCTGACTTGAACTGATCAAAGAGCTATTCCAAACCATATAATATCATGTGATTTTTACAGAAGGGGAGTCTCTTTTTCCAGAGGAAGGGGCTGCTGGCTGGTTGGGTATTGGTTGTTGGTCCCTTGCTTTATGTATCATCTATTGTTTCTTATACATATATATGTACTGGTATTTCTTTTATTCTCTCTGCTGTCTTTGTAAACAGCTTTTATCTCAACCCACAAATTCTACCGTATTGTTTTTTTTAATTCTCTTCCCCATCCCATTTGGGGAGGGGGGAGGGTGAGTGAATAACTGTGTGGGGCTTAGCTATCTGCTGAGTCAGAACCATGACACCTATTTATACTCTTTTAAAAGAATAACATGCAACTACATTTGGTTAATAAATTACAAATGCCAGTTTTTTGGTAATAATTATATTTCCCCATCTGAAATTATTCTCAACTGCTTTTCTTTATAAAAACTGGAACATTTAAAAATCATGTATCGTGCAAGTCAATACAAAGCCATTTTTGACCTGCAACTATTCCTACATACAGACTTTGCCTGACTGCTTCTCTTGCTGTCTATGATATTCATAAACCACTAGATAGAATGCTTCTAAATTGCCTCTGGATAGTTTAGTACATAAAATGTAATATTGGTTTAAAAAAGAAAAAAACATTTTAAAACATTTTAAAAATAATTTGTATATCTTATTATTAATATCAAAATGTATGGAGTTTCTTTATTTTTTCTCTGTTTAATGACATAGGAATTTAAATTCTCCTTGTATGAGGAATAGACCATTCTTTCACGTAAAATAGTGGAGAAATGTCTTCCTGGTGGTCACAAAGTACTGAAAAAATAAGAAACAGAACTTCTCTAGTACTTTGATCTCAGGGATGAGGTAAGATTTTTATTTAGCAGGTTATTGGAAATAAATAGATTTGTTTTTTTCTTTTTGAATGACAGAGCATTTAGGTTTTGTAGCTGAACTTCATTGTTAATTGTTAAATGCATAAAACTTGTATGGAATTAGTATTCTATGTTGTTATTTACTTGTTTCCATTTGAAGAACATTGTAGTCCAAAGTTCAGACAAGAGATGAGAAAGGAGAACATCTGTGTACTTTAATTTACAATTCAATTCTTTCATGCTGATTTTTTTTAACACCATGTTAAATTAATCATAAGCAAATAAGCACATGAACAAAGAGGAATAATATAAGTGATTCTTAATGCTGTAAGTCTTCATCCAACTATGTGCTGAAAATATTCTATTAAAGAAGTAACAAGATGAATCCTATTGCTCTCCCAGTTTACCAAAAGATATTGTATTAGTTAAATGACCATAAAGCAAAAGTGCTAGAATATCTTTGTGCTACATAACCTCATTGGAGTGTTTGGATTAAATATTTAGTAGAGATAAAAACCTGGTTTCTGTAACACCATGAGAAGAATGCATACTTTTGAACGACTGTTATATGGTGAAGATGATGAGACAAGATGCAGAACTTCCCCAATTCCCTACCCTGAGAAGAAGCATCCCATGGAATTTCACTAAATAAGCCTTTCACTGTCTGACCTTCGGCTTCCTACTTGCAGAGAAACTACGGTACTTTTTCCTTTTCATTGCTGTCGCAACAAAGAAAATATCTCCGCACACTGACTGTCTCAATAAATGCCTGCATGATGCTCAGGAATTCGTGATCAAGATGTTCCTTGGACAGTTATTTCTGCTGTGAAATAAGTGGAGAATAAGCAGGAAAATCTAAGCTCAGACTTGACATGGCTATAGAAAACATGCCCTGTGGCCTCTTTCTTTTATGGAAGGGAGCCATCAGTTCTCCACTTCTAGTTGAGAGAAAACAGTTCAAACATCCATGTACTGGAGTGAGCAACATATTAACTGAAAACAATGTATGATTTCAAATGACATTATTAACATATCTCATTTATGAATCATATTTTTGCAAGGTCCATGGAGAAGTGTGCTCAAAAGCAAAAAAATCTTTAGTTATGTTGTGGTTTTCTGTTTAAGTTTCGAAATTTCATATTTTTATTGCTTTATTTCTATGTATGCATGCTGTTCCAAGCTTATCCTAGAAACTGCATTACACTAAGGTGCCAAACATCTTGATTTCATTCATTTTTCAAAATGTATGTTTTTACTGGGCGGATTATTTTTTGAATAGTCTTAGACCAGACTCTGAAAAATGTCTCTTATGCAACCAGTCTTGAAGCACATTAAGAACAAATCTTCCAACACATCATTATTCTCTTTATTCATTTATATTTCATTGAGCTCACTGGTTCAGGTACTGAAGATGTGTAAAAATCTGAAAATATTTTCTTAAGGAAAACAATATAGGAAGCTGAAGACAATTCTGATGTTTTCATAGTAGCTGGTGGAGCTGTTGCTGAGTAAGTATAGTGCAGCTTTTTTTCAAGCAGTTTTAATCAGACTTTCTTGCATGCAAACAAGTAAATGTCTAGATCAGATGTATCTCTTTTTATAAATCAGACTGGAGGCAGCTGTTATTTCAATCAAGACTAAGCCATCATCATTTGGCTGCATTTCTCAGATTTACTGATATATATTAGTTTCACCTAAAAGGGGAGTCCAGCAGCAAACTTGGACTCCAATTGGCCAGTAAGTAGTCCCCAAATGCCTGCTAGAAAGCCATAAGATTGGGATATAAAATCTTACATGCAGATTTTATAGACTATCATTGCTGCAGCTATTTCCTAAGGAATACTAGCATCAATTTTCTAGAAGAAGCAATCCTCCCTAGACATAGCAAGTGTCATATTAAAAAAGACTCTCTTCTTAATGACAGCACTGAGAATACTCCTCCACTGAGATGGTGATGAGGTGCTGAAACAGGCTGCCCAGGGAAGTTGAGGATGTCCCACCCCTGGAGGTGTTCAAGGCCAGGTAGGATGGGGCCCTGGGCAACCTGATCTGGTACTAAATCTAGAGGCTGGCAACCCTGCCTGCAAGCAGGGGGGCTGGAACTCAATGATGCTTGAGGTCCCTTCCAACCCAAGCCATGCTATGATTCTGTGATCTATGCTAAGAAAAACATATATGGCTGTAATTAGATCTAATTGGTATCCCATAGCACTATGGGCCTGACTGAGTCCTTTTGAAGTCAAAGGGACTCAGCTGGATAAAAGACTTTCATTCATGTTGTGACTTAACAGAGAAGTTGGGAGAACGATTACTCCAGCTGTCGTTATTTGTGTTTGTTTGCTAGAATTCCAGTCCCCATGGCTGGAAAAGTATCCATCAGACTACAGGAAGCAAGAAAAATAAATAAGTAAATAAATGAAAAATACATAGATTGATTGAGGGATGGGGGGGCCAGAAGATGATGATCCTTGAGGTCCCTTCCAATCCAAGCTGTTCTATGGTTTTTACACAGGAAAGAATCAGCGCAAATGCAACAGTAGCAACACTGCACATAAAGTACGGTTATAATGGATTTCAGCTGCTTTCATTGAATGTTCTATATTAGATTTAATCTGGAAAATTGGCACATAGACACTGACGCAAATTCACAACATTAGGAGAATTCTATATCTGGTCACTTCCTAGTCCTATTAATTCAATGGGACAGGTAAATGTCCAGCTGGCAATATCTTTATCCAAAGAACAGACATGAATCTATAGGCAAGCTACATCGCTGCAGACAAACATTGAAGCCAGATTCCTGTCTTTTCACAGGGCTCCACAAGCTATGCCAAATGGACTCCTTCCTCTGGTTGTGCCAGTAAGCGCCATGCTGAGACTGTCTCAGCTGGAAGCTACCCTCAGCAACCATTACAACATTGCATCTGTGTTAATAATATTTGGTGACTCCTTTGTTTCCCATTTGAAGCTGAAATGTGCAATCTGTACAGTCTATGAGGTTATTTCTAAATCCCGATGGATGAATGTTCTGTATCTTAATAAATTATTTGTGGAATATAAAATCTGGTTGTAAATTAAGGCATCTGTTCTGATATGAGTGTACCTTGGATAATGCTGACACTTACTGGAGGGCTCAGATAGTTTTTAAGCTGCATTGGATTTCTCCCTTCTCCAAACTGAGTGGCCAAGAACTGACAAATTTAATTTTGGACAGTCTGAAAGGATCATCAAAACATTTGATATTAGGAAAAAAAGTAAATTTTAATCTTCTGAAATAATTTTCTATAAAGTTAAGTATGCACGTATGTTTCAGAGAAGCCATGCTCCCTCTTTTTTTGCGAAATATGGTACCTAAAGGATCAGCCCAAGGACATATAACTTCATTTTGTTATTGTTCAATAAATATGTGTTGCAGCAAGAATCAGTCAAACCCTTAGATTCAAAACTTAGTTGAATTTTTAGTTAATAGTTTTTTACCTATGACTTCAGAATATTCTGAGTCAGGCTGAATTTGAACAGAGAAGCTGGCTACATAACAAGGAAACAAAACAAGACCACATGCCTAGTTTCTTAGAGGAACAGGCAGGAATATCATCACAGGGCTCATTGAAGTTAGATGACATAAAGCAGTGAAGAATGTATCATAGCATTTATTAATTGTGCAATGGCTAGTCATCTCTACTCCCTGTAGGATTTTGATAACATTTTATTTGGGATGCAGCAGTAAAGCATGGAGGCAAACTGGGATTTCAAACACTCCAGAAGTTTTGTTTGTTCAAAATAAACAAGAAAATGTATACAATCTGATAGATATTTGTTTGATTATGGTTCTGGAGACTTAAAAGCTTATGAAGACAATCTCTTCTCTTTTTTCCCCTCTTGATTTTCCTGGGGTTGGTTCTTTTATTGAGAGAAATTATTCTAAGACTAATGAGAGAATAACACTCACACTGCTCTTTGGCAGAAAACCCTTCATGTACTTCCACCTCCCCTATGTAAAATAATCACTTCCTGAAGATTCTTTTTTTTCACTAGTTTTAAAATAATTGGACCTTTAAAATAATTGGATTTAAATTAGAATGATTTTCATTAAACAATTTGTTTCACTTATATCACTTCAGCATCATTTCTCAGTCTGTTTTATAATTCAAACCTCAGTGTTAGACTCTACAAATGCAAACAACACTACAAAAATGGGATTCCGTCTTGCGCACTGGAAGCATTGTTCTTCAAATTTCCAGATAATATTTGAAAGAAAAGTGAGAGAGAGAGAGAGAATAAGAGAGAGAGGTTTCACTTCTCTCATGCAGATTTGCTGTGAGAATAGGAGGAGAGGGAAAACATATCAACTCTTTTTTATTACTATTATTTTTAGGACCAGTTCTAATGTTCAACATTCTGTTTTTCTTCACAGGATTTGGGATTTTCCCATTCAGTTCTGCTTGAGATCTTAAAGTACAGGTATACTCGATAAAATGGGCGAGAAATGATAAAGAGTCCATTACAACAAGCTTTTTAGTCGACTGAAACGAGATATTGATAGTACAGTTCATATGCAAATGCCTTTATTGGCACCTGAAATGTAACATCTGACCAGGATCAGAAACCTATATTTAGGCTTCAAATCTTCCCACCTTCTAGTGTTTACAAGTGCAACTGGAAACTTTGCTATAAATATCAAACAGCATCTAAATGCTTAGAAAAATAAAAATCTCAGGGGAGAGCTTTAACTATGCATACTTCACGGAAAGGATGGTTTTATCAATAGAATTAGAGGTTACTGTAAATGCTAGATGCAGTATACTCTTAAAACTTTCTTTAATATTATTCAAGTGGCAATATCTGGGAATGAATTTTCAAGTGGTGAAGCTCACAGTGCTGGAATTCATCCCATGCAGCTTTTGTCTCCCAATTATGAGACAGTTGCCTATGTTGTCTCTACAGATAGTAAAGAAAATTAAGCACCTCTGGAAGCAAAACCACTCCATCCTACTACTGATTTAAATAAGACTGACACATTTAAATGACTGAGGTTAGGGAAAAAATATATTTTCAAAGAGCAAAGATGCTTATAAACAGATATAGATGTTTTACTTCATAACAAAATGTGATTTGAGAAAAGATTTATATAAGCAGAACAGTTTCTCAACAGGTTGAAATCCTGTTCTCTATTTATGTTTAGGAGTAATATTTAACAAAACCCTTCCTGGAGGGTTTCTGAGCTCTAGAGAGGGCTCCCATCCCCACAAAGCGCAGTAACCTACAGCGACATGCTTTTGGGGTCTCAGTAGAGTTTGTGTTAACACAAGAATCATCGCACAATTTCTGGCTCTGGTCATTTCCCTCAAGAGACAGTGGTTTTCCAGAGAAGCCCTAAGCCCTCCTTTTCGGTAGGCAGAATATTTTCTATGCTTTGTTCAGTCAGCAATCACTCAAGAAAAAGTCCAAGATTTCCCCTATAATAAGAAAATCACCTTCCACACCTATCTCTTTCAGACTAACCTGGAAGGAAGGAAGGCTTGAGCTCCTACTCTGTTGGAACCTCTTCCATAGCTTCCTGATCAATTTGTCTTCTTTCAGGTGACCAGAAATGCCTACCAGGTGATACTGTTGCCAGGGCAACCACTTACATTACAACCCAGTTATTCTCATTAGCTTATTTAGTTAGATCGTTTTGTTTGAATTGAGGACTGTCTTCTTAACAATCCTCAGTTATTATGCCTCCTTGTCTTATCATCTCCATCCAACTTGAAAGTGGAAAAAATGAGAGAAGAGGCAGAAGGCTTTACATCTTCATAGAGCTGTCATTTCAAGATCCTTTAGGAACTTATCGCCATCGGCAGTATTTGTAAGTTACACAGATGGATATCACAAAGTGTGACTTCGTTCTTATCAAAGGTAGAACATTAAAATTTGATGAACGGAAATAAGCAGAACACAATTAGTCTGCATATTTGATTCCCACAAGGTGTCTTTGTTTCTGAAAGCTCAGTAGTGTTCAACTTATTATTTTATTTTAAAAGGGCATTTATTTATAAATTATGTAATATACTATGCTGTCATTATGTATAATTATGCATAAATACATACATATATATACACACACATAAGGAAAAAAAAAGATGAAACATGAATAAAACTGGCTGGCATGCAGCTGAGAGGTGACTAGGAAGAAAGTTTCTATGTCAGAAGACTGCTTCTCTTTGTCCTGTTGCAATTTTTCAGGTCTTATTGTCAGAAGCATCAAGTGCTTACCATTTTTAGTCTGAGAACAGAGGACAAAAAAGACCTTGAAAGCTATGATTATGTCTGTATTTTTCCATAACAAACCAATGCAAGAGTTTCTCATTTTGTACATTTCCTCAAATAAATTGTATTCCAATGGGAACAAAACACCTCATCAGTGAAAAAGTGAGTCTGTGAGACTATGCTATTTTCTCATTTACTGACGGATACAGATGTTCATTTTCTATCCAGTTTTTTATTTTATTTTTATTGCAACATATCCTGTTGCATACTTGCATCTTCCTACAGGAAGCAAAAAAAGAGGTGTAGCATTTCACTCTTCCATGCTCCCTTGAAAAAACAAAATTAAGTTTAAAAATAAAGTGTTTTATAGGCAAAATAAATTGCAATTGTTTTGGATAGTTGCAAGGTAAATTGATTTCTGTGTACAAAATGTCCTTTCTGTGATTTGCTGATAAAATTTTAATGTTATGTATGTTAGAATTATTAAATACATTATCATAACATGGAAAAATTATTCCCATAACTTTCTTTTGTTTGTTTTGTTTTCCATTTTATTGCATCAATTTTAAAAGCAGGTTCTAGCATAATATTTCACATTATACAGTTCAGGTAAGTAACAAAGATAATTTTAGACATTACAAAAAGTCCATTGCAGTATAGTACAAACATTCGTATCTCAGCTATTTCATGCTTGCATATCTGGTTGTCTTACAATCTGCAGGAAGGAGAAAAGTTAAGTTATGTGAGAGAAAACCTCAACAGCAAAAACCTGTCTTTTAAGTATTGTTACAAAATTGCTGAATAAAACCAAATAAATAAAAATAAAATAAAAAAAAATATACAACCTCCCTCAAATTTATAGTTTAACAAATCCTATCAGATGGAGTATATTCAAATCTGCAAACACCAATCCACACAAACATAGAGTAGAAATTGGGAATGGTTTGTCTGCATTTGTAATGGGAAGTTTCCAGGAGAGATTAGTTTAAGTTTTTTAGGAAGTAGAGAAGAAAGGGACCAGAGAGTATTTGTGGGAATGAAGAAAACTCAAAAGAGTAAAGGTATGTAACAAGATTTGAGGGATTAGCCACCAACCACTTGAAAAATGAGAGGATCATTCTTCTTACATTATTCATACACTTATTTCTCAATTTAAACTATAGCATTATGCAACAGTGTAAACCAAGTTTTGTGATCCAATGTGCAAAATATTGTACACTGATGTTTTTAATTCTGTATTTTTTTAATTCTGTCATGCAATCAAGGCAGATTAAGTATCGAAGAAAAGAACTTCATAAGGTTCCAAACAAAAAGATTAATCAGATTAATCATCTTGGAGAATTTATAGATGCTTTAGATGTTTTGACAGTTTTAGACAGGAAGATGATCACAAGGTATTCCTTTCACTTTTCAAAAGGAATTCTTTCAAAATTTTGATTAATTTGTAATTCTCAACTTTTTGGCCTTCTCTCTTCTCTAATCTCTCACTTTTTTCTCTTCTTTCTCTGTTTTATTTCTCTTATTTCTGATTCATTCATTCGTAAGTTTGGGCAAAACTCACTGTATATGTAGCAATTTGTATTCTGACCAGTAGTTCAGAAGGAATTACTTCAGCACTATTAAATTTTCTTCTGGAAATGAAAGTTTACAAATGTATTGTTCTAGCAATTTTTAGATAACTAGAGATGCTATATTTGCCCTCGGGATGATTGCTGAACAAGTCAGAACATATCCCTTCTCTACTGTTTATCTTCTGTCTAGCTGTATTTATTGTTTTATTTGTTACTTAAGCTGAACCCTAGTAGTAACTTCCTAACTTCACTGATTACCCTGTTAAAAGTTCTGTGATCTGGCATTTCCTTCTATCAGGGATGTAGAGATCATTCATACTTCTTCACATATACATGCACACCAAAATTACATCTTTTAACATGGAGATTCTCCAAAGCCACTGATGTCAGCAGAAAGATCTCCAATGCACTTTGAATAGGCAAAAAGTAGATATAGAGTAATAACAAAAAGGTACGTATGAAAAGAAGAATAAATAACGAAGAAATGAAAGAAAGTGGAGAAAAAAAATATAAGAGAAAGAAAGACAATAAAAACAAAGATATCACAAGAACTTCACTTTTTTAATATTGTCCAGAGACAAGTAGAATCAATTTTGAGTCTACTGATTCCTGTCTAATACTTTGTTGAACTTTAAATGAATTGAGAAACCGGACTTTCACTTTCTCCCTTTTTCCCTTGTACAATTTCATCCCATTATTCTTAATTATACTCCCTTGAATGATCCTAAAGCCTTCTGTCTCTTTTTACTTCACCTTTCGAATGTCCTTGGTCATGAAGCCTGTTCTTCCATTCTTGTGCTCTTGTATTTTCAAACTAAATAAATTTTACTTTTTAAATCTCATAGCTTCTTAATATAGGTCTGAATGTGAAAGAGGGAGATAGTGACTCTGGAATTGCTTCATTCAGAAAACAAGATCAAAATATATTTCTGGCTGAGTATCTTATTTTATTAACAGTGCTTAATTGATCATGGTAGAAAGGCTGTTACAGTCAAGTGGAGGAGGGTGTTACCTTCTAGAGCATTTTCCAGCAAATTTACTTAATTGTTTCTGTTTACTGCATATCCATTAGTGCTCTATCATGCATTAAAGACAATGGACAAGATTAATAACTGCCTGCTCACCCCCAAAATATCAGAGCCATTTTATGCATTGATGGCAAGTGACTCATTAAGTTTAAATGGGTATAAGTTATAATTTTCATCACATTCTTGTCTTTTTTTCCCCTTCCTGAAAGTAGACATAAATTTAAATGATTTAATTCTTTATAGAAACAGGAAAGATCAGAAGATTCACCAATTCTCCAATCATGAGTAGGTGTTAATATTTGGTAATGTTAATGCATAACAACAGAAAATTAGCATTTTAGGGTGTTATCTACATTTTTTATTGTAGAACTCAGGGCACTTTTGGAGGGGATTAAGTAGTGTCTAGCAGAGACAATAAGAACTATTCTTAGTGCTGTTTTGGAGGCCTCATAGCACAGAAACTTGCTTCTGCTCTGGAAAACACACCTGCTGCCTTAGACTTAAGGTGAATGCATTCCAACAAACCTATGAGAAAAATAAAGTACTCATGCTCAAAGGTCTGTAACAATCTGTGCAACGAATCACTTACACAGATTATAATATGACAATAAAGAAATCCCCTATGTCTCCTCAGCAATTCATTTTCTTTAATGGAGAAGTATAGCAAAGGATATGTCTGCCCTTATCTTCACAGTTCTCCCCAGTGGTGCAACCAAAAGCAAAGCAACAGAATTGTATTGATGCATTGCAACAATCCACTTTTTGTGTGTGTGTGTGTGTGTGTGAGAGAGAGAGAGAGAGAGAGAGAGAAGAACAAGAAATTGAGATAACTGCGTCCCAAATCTTTCCTTCCTGAAGTATGAAAATTTCAGGCACTTTTCAGGATGTGAAACCTTGGTTTTACCTGCTTACAAATCATGAAATTATGTTCAGGCTAGTACTCAGCTATCTCATAAATAGTGGGGAAATTGATGAAAGTTTGTTCCAGCACTGGAAGATACTCTGCAGCCTAAGGAGAGCATTCCCAAGATCATAGAAATAGATACTCTACACTAATTTATCTCTTGACTAGTTCAGCACAGTTTTTTGTAGAATCACCAGTTACTATCTATAAAATCTTGCAGTGGCATGTGAAAAATAAATAAATTCAACCAAACAAAAACAAAACCAAACAAATAGAGTAGTTATTTGCACCTGTGATCTGTGCAGTGACCAAGTTAGCCTTGTTTCTTCCTCTGTCACTGTCTAAGAGAGATAAAGAAGATTCAAGACTTTCCCTTCTGTCCTCCTACCATTGGTAGATTTGCACATCTCTAGTTCTGCTTATAAAGTTGATTTTCTTAACTGCTATTCTTGAATCCCTTGAATTCCTGTATCTAGTTTTCTTATAAACTCACAGTATTTCTATTGACTTAAATAGGGTTAAATCAATTGTAATTTTATATTACAAAAGAGCGTGCAGCATATTTTAACATAGCTGTTCACAGGGTTATGCTCAGGAACATCTTTCAACACTTACAGCACAAAAACACAACTGAAAATCCTGCTTCATTTAACAATTCCTGCCCCTTTAGTCACACCATGTATTTGTCCCTAATGCAAGACTAAACATATTTGCACTTTATGAAAGCAGTAGATTTCTATTATCATATTTTCAGTCAAATGAAATCCTCATTCTGTAACTATTTTTCTCTTATCTGAAGACTCCTTGTGCCTCTCATTTTTTTCTTTTATTTTAGTGACTTCATTTTCAGCTTTGATTTCATTCTCAGCATGTTTCTTAGTTGCAGGATCCTCGGGACTATTTATCCCTTGGAAAACTAGATGACTAATTTCAAGACTCATAGAGATGGATTCTCAAATGATTTTTGTTATGTTCACCATTCTTCAAGATTTATGTTTTCAACAATACTGATAACAGAAGAAGTAGCAACCATGCCACAATAATGATCTCATTTAAGATTTAATGCAATACTCACTGAATCTCTTGAAAGTCTCTCCAGTAATTTGTATAGAAGTAATTTTGTGGACTCAAGAATGAAAAAGATTTACTTTTTGCTACTTACAGGACCTTGTATTGAAAATATTTTCTCCAAAATTTTTATTGAAGTGGTTAAAATAACTGGAACAACAAACTTTATGTTTAATAACAGATATTTGTACAAGGCAGCAGTAGCCTTTGAATTGTTTGTCACATGTCAATCTATAGGAAAGCTTGCCTTTTAAAGCCTGCTGTCCTTCACATTTGCCCTCCTGGGTTCGTAACTATGCGTATGCACTTGTAGATTGAGTGGATACGCTGCTTGTTAGCTAACCATTCTGCATTAAAATTGCCTTTTGCACAAAACGGGTGTGTGTACGAACATAGCTCATTGAATCATCCATCCAGAATATTGTTTAGCTTGAAATCATAATGTTTGTTACAAGAATCTTTTTCTTAACCTCTGATAAAATACGTATATATGCTTCTATATAGGTTCAGGTTCAACTTTAACAGATGCTCAAGGGTAAAACTCAAAGTAATTTATCTAACAAGACAACTAACATACAAATATTTCATTTTAATTAGTACAGCTTGTGCTTTGAGTGATGTGAATATATCAAGAAGGAAAAAAAATAAAAAAGAAGCCAGCTCCTGGAAGCGTTAAGTGACAGCAAATCTTCTTGGATAATAAACATCCTTTTATCTATTTACAGGCTTCTTTCCAGGGCTGCAATGTCCAGCTGGATAATCTCTAGAATTCTGAAACTGATGACTGCTATAATATCACTTCTAGAGTTCTTGGAAAGAGTGATCTATGAGTAGCTACTATTAGTAGTTTTGTGAATGTCGTGTAGAATCCATTCAGCACAACACAAGTGATAATTTGCATCCTCTACCTACTCTCATCTACCAACTTTTTTAAAATTCTGTCTGAAATGTATGATTTTCTTCAGCCTGGCAATGGCCACCAGTTATCTGTAGAACATGCAGGTAAATTTCTACCTCCCTAGAGTCTGTCAATGCATAATCAGAGCTTACTGAGAGTCAATGATGTCGGGGGGGGGCTCACACTTTACGTTTAGGAACAGTTGTGTCACTCCTTATTTCATCAAGTGCTTAAAGAACATGGGAGTGATTGTACTCAAAGCTTTAGAGCGTAAAGTACCCAGAGCTTTAGAGTAAAGATGCTTTACAATCCAAACTATAACTTTCTTTTAATATGACTATCATATTATTCTTTTACCAGTGAAACTATCTGAAAGATCTTTATAGGAGAGATTTATGGAGATTATCACACAAATAGAAAGTTCTACAGCTATATTCTATTGATTACAGAATCACAGAATCACAGAATTGCAGGGGTTGGAAGGGACCTCAAGAGATCATCGAGTCCAACCCCCCTGCCAGAGCAGGTTCCCTACAGCAGGTTGCACAGGTAGGCGTCCAGGCAGGTCTTGAATATCTCCAGGGAAGGAGACTCCACAACCTCCCTGGGCAGCCTGTTCCAGTGCTCCGTCACCCGCACTGTGAAGAAGTTCTTCCGCATGTTGGTGCAGAACTTCCTGTGCTCCAGCTTAATGCCATTGCCCCTTGTCCTGTCCCTACTGACCACCGAAAAGAGGTTCCCCACCTCCATTTGCCTCCCGCAACTAAAATGCTTATAAACATGGATCAGTCCCCTCTCAGCCTTCTTTTCTCTAGGCTGAACAGACCCAGATTACTGAGCCTCTCCTCATAGGGGAGATGCTCCAGGCCCTTTATCATCTTTGTGGCCCTCCGCTGGACTCTTTCCAGGAGGTCCCTGTCTTTCTTATACAGGGGAGCCCAGAACTGGATACAGTACTCCAGCTGAGGCCTGACCAGGGCAGAGTAGAGGGGGAGGATCACCTCCCTCGACCTGCTGGCAATACTCTTTTTAATGCACCCTAGGATCCCATTGGCCTTCTTAGCCACCAGGGCACACTGCTGGCTCATGGCCAACCTGTCATCTACCAGGACCCCCAGGTCCCTCTCTGTAGAGCTCCTCTCCAGCAGGTCATCCCCCAGCCTGTACTGGTGCATGCGGTTATTCCTCCCCAGGTGCAAGACTCTACACTTGCTTTTGTTGAACCTCATCAGGTTCCTCTCTGCCCAACTCTCCAGCCTGTCCAGGTCTTGCTGAATGGCAGCACAGCCTTCTGGCGTGTCAGCCACTCCCCCCAGTTTTGTGTCATCAGCAAACTTGCTGAGGGTGGACACTATCCCCTCATCAAGGTCGTTGATGAAGATATTGAACAAGACCGGACCCAGCACCGACCCCTGGGGAACACCGCTAGTTACAGGCCTAAATTACATATTATACAAACATATTAAACATACATACATTACCTATGAATTTTTTTTTTTTTTTAAATCAGCTACCCTAAAATTTCAGAAGTGACTTGTGATTTTGCTGTGTAATATTACTAGCTCTATTCTCATGAAAATGAGTTAAATTTTCCCAAACAATCAAGGTGTCATTAAACATTTGTCTATATAACCTGTGCATGTACAAGTATTATTAAAGACATTTTCCTACAATTTCTTCATATACTCAGGTCTTCCATACTCTTCTTTGGAAATGTAGGCTAAAAACATAGTCATGAAAAATGATATATATGTATATTTAGTTAGTAATACATGAGATTTAGTGCTCTAATAACATGTAAAGTGTGGTAAAAATTGAAGTGAGAAATATTGAAGAATGCAGAGTAGAGAACAGAAGGACCTTTTATGCTCTTTCCTTAAACATTATATAATGTGGTCTGTCTTCAGTTTTGCGGTTCCACATTCCTTTTCATTGCTTCTCAACACTCATTTTCCTCTCATTTTAAACAGCATTTTCCTGTTACATTTTGAAGCTAGCCTTCCAAAAATAAAGTGAATATTAAATGTCACTTTTGGACAAGAAAAAGAAGCACTGCAACATCTTTTTAAAACAGAATGAATCAAATTAATTTTGATTCATATAAATTGAGCTTCCATATCATAGTAATTTATGAATCACAAAAGTAACTTTATCTGACCAATGCTTGCTTCAGATAATCGTGAAGACTCTCTTCTGACCCAATACATAATTAAATATCAAAATAATGAGATTTATGTCCATTCGTTTATTCATTTTGTAAGTCTCCATGCCATTTCACTGGCACAGTCCGAAGCAAGAAAAATCCAAGAAATATTAACATTTTCTTCTTCATGAGTATTTAATTTGTTAAAGTGTGCACCATTCGCACAAGCCAGAAAGTTGATGTTGGATACATTCTAAAAAATGTACTCCTCATCTGATCAATATATCCCTTGGAAAAAGGTACTGCTCCATCATTCATCTGGGAAGAAAATCTTTTTAATATAGTCAGTCATCATGACAAACAAGAATATGAAAACTGTTAATGAAATGACCAGCTGTCTATGAAATGAAAGACTCTCAAGACAGTTTATTTTCTTCCTTTAATTCAATGAAACAAAATGGAAAATTACACTGGAGATTGTTGAACAGGAGGTAATGTTCACAGTCAAAAATCAAATGCCATAAAGAGAGTCAGAATTGAATTTAATGTGTTTATGAGCCAGAGACTAGAACTCACTATAACCATGTCAATATAGAATATATTCAAATGTGTGTAATGGGCCCAGTCCTAAACACGGATTTAGGGTTCTGACTCCTATTCTGGTTTCAAGCCTCTAGATGATTTAATTGATTTAAGGAAATCAGTCTGAGTTTAAGAGAATTCTAAGCAGAATCTGAGAGCCTAAACATGTTGTTAGATCTTGTACTTAATATTAAAAAGACCTGAAGAACACTAGATTAGTCTGACTTCTTCTGTATCACAGGATCTTGGTAGTTATTGGTTTATTTTGTTGATTTACATTTGCAAATCAAATCTTCAGTGAATGCAAGAACAAAGTTTTTTAGTTATGCATGTATAGTAGAAGTTTTATAACTCCATTTTGATTATCAAATAAAATGTGTTTGCAAGGCAGCAAATTTTTATACTTAACTTTCACCAAGCATAGAAAAATCTCTCTGTGGCAGTAAGAATCAGTAAAGAGAAAACTACGTAATTGAAACTTTATTTCTTTTCCAGACTTGGACATTTTAAGTAGTTATGTACTTAGGTGTGGTTAGGCCACCTTGTTAAAATGCAGTTTCAAAGATAATGAACATTTAAGCATTAGTCCCCTCAGTCATTTATTTAAGAACAAAAAGAAGAGTCCGCTCCATGATTTATTTGTTATGAATCATTATTCAAGAAGTGTAAAAGCTGCGTTTGATATCATTTGTTATTTGATTTCTGAAATGGGCGCTCTCTAAATTTAAATCTATATTTTATCTGTGGAAACTGGATCATGACTATGTAGCCTACTAATTAGGAAAAAAATCAATACTGGAGGTTGTAAGAGATTGTTATCTTTTGTCTCAAAGCTTGCTGCGAGAACTCTTTTGTCTCAAAGTTTGCCCATTTGCCTGCTGCCAGAAGGCTTGCAGACCAGGGACAATGAGAGACCAGCAGCTGCTAAATGGCCATCAAGCAGCCTTTCAGCCTGGCACCATGAGGGAGGCAACCACTGAAGGGAACGGACAAGCCCAGGCTTGCACCGTCTGTGCCCATTCGTGTGATACGTCACATACCTGGGTGCCCAGGAATGTCATGCTGGCCGGAAAGGAGGATAAAAGGCCCCCATTCAAGAGGGGAATGACAGCTGGTACCTGCCTGGTACTTGTCTTGTGCCTGTTGCCTGCTGCCCGAGACCTGACCCTTGCTCTTATTCCGCCTGGGCCCCGCTGCTGCTGCTGCTTCTCCCAACGCCTGCTTCGGCTGAGCCTGCTGCTGTTTCTTTGGACACCCGCTTCTCTCCAGGCTGCTGCTGCTCCTGCTGCTCCCCCCGCACTCTTGCTCCCTCACTCCACAGGCCTGAAGACTTCCTCAGACCATCAGAACAGCATGGGATCCGTGGTGGTGACTTATACATAACCCTCGCTCTTATTTCCTATCTTTTACTATCACCTGCCTCCCCATCCCTGTCTCTCTCACTGGCCAGAATTCCTATTAAACTGATCGGACAACATTTGACCTTGTTTGTGTCTTAATCTCGCTCTGGGTATGTTAAAGAATCTCCCCTCACTCTGATAATTAGAGCGGGACAGAGGTTGCTGCCAATTGAAACTTGGATCTATGTAGGATATATATTGTCTTTTCCACTTCTGATTACATAGCAGCCTACAATGTGTTGTGAAGACACTACAGAAGGACTCTACTAAATTCTTAGTAGGTTCCAATTTTCATCTTAGACTTCTTGCTTTCAAATAACCACTGTGTGCAAACATTTCCTTCTTTTGAGACTCTTTGGTTTAAATATTATTCTATCAAAACTGAAAGCCGTTCATCAGACAAAAATCTCATAGATGATGTGGTAGAGCAGAATGTGAAAATACCTGACAGTCTCTACTCCTAAGATAATCAAGAACTTTTCTTCAAGTCTCTGTGGTAAGTCGTGATATAATTTTCACATAAAATATTACTTAATCCTTATATTCCAGAAAAATTACAAATGCAACAGGAACTCTTCTACTTTCCTCTTGACCCTACCACCCCAAATCCATCTTCAATCTAAAATAAATTCTCAAGAAAATTTTGTTTGTTTTAGTAAAGTTTTGTCAAAAAATTATTTCCAATTAAAATTTATTTCTTCAAATACCATGTTTCTGAACTCTAACTAAAACACATTGGCGCCCACAACATCCTTGTAATGAAACTTAGAAAGTGTGGGATAGATGAACAGATGTTGATGTGGATTTAAAATTGGCTGACTGGCAAAAATGAGAGGTTTGTGAACAGTACTGCAGAGTCTAGTTGGAGGCCAGTTGTTAGTGGTGTTCCCCAAGGGTCAGTACTGGGTCTGATCTTGTTTAACATCTTCATCAATTACGTGGATGAAGACTTAGGGTCCACCCTTAGCAAGTTTGCTGATGATACACAGCCAGGAGAAGTAGCTGACACACCAGAAGGCTGTGCTGCTGTTCAGGGAGACCTGGACAGGCTGCAGAGCTGGGCAGAGAAGAAGCAGATGAGGTTCAATAAAACAAAGTCCTGCACCTGGGGAGGAATAACCACATGCATCAGTACAGATTGGGGGACTGACCTGCTGGAGAGGAGCTGTATGGAGAGGGACCTGGAAGTCCTGGTGGATGGTGGGTTAGCCATGAGCCAGCAGTGTGCCCTTGTGGCCAAGAAGGCCAACGGTATCCTGGAGCGCATTAGAAAGAACGTGGCCAGCAGGTCGAGAGGGGTGATCCTCTCCCTCTCTACTCTGCCCTGGTGGGGTCACATCTCTAATACTAATACACATCTCTAATACTGTGTCCAGTTCTGGGCTACCTGGCACAAAAAAGACAGGGATCTTCTGGAAATTACAGTTCAGTGGAGGGCAACAAAGATGATAAAGGGCCTGGAGCATTTCGCTTATGTGGAAAGGCTGAGAGACCTGAGTCTGTTCAGCCTGGGGAAGATTCAGAGGGGATCTTATCAATGTTTATAAATATCTAAAGTGTGGGATGTAATTGGACGAGGCCAGACTCTTTTCAGTTATATGTAATGATAGAGCAAGGGCAAAAAGTGGAACATAATTTACACACAAATATGCATAAGAATTTCATGGTGAGAGTGACAGAGGACTGGAATAGGCTAGCCAGAGAGGCCATGGAGTGTCTTTCTCCAGGTATATTCAAGACCTGTCTGAACAACCTACCCATGCAACTTAATGTAGGCTATCTGCTTCAGCAGAACTTTGGACTTGATGATCTCTAGAGGTCCCTTTCAACACCTGGAATTCTGTGATTCAGTGACATTCTTGAATTGCTTGCATTTCATCAATACAGGCACTTCCTCCCCATGTTTATAAAAAACAGTATTATTTCTTGGTAAGACTAGTTCAAAATTTCCTGCATTATTTTTCAAATCCACTGCAGGAAAAATCTGTAGTTTTGTTCTTGTTGTTTCTTCTACTTTTTGCTCATCTCATATTGAGTTCTTCTCTCTTCCACACAATTTCCTTTTCCTATTAATAAAATACATTATTTTCCACCAAGACTCTGCTTCTATAACAGAATTTCTGACTCATTTCAGTTGTTTTGGAAATTCAAATTTGATAACAGCTCTCATTTTAGTTGCTCTCTGTCTTCTGGAGTAATGTATTTACTTTAGCTATTAAAATGAGAGACAAATGCTGAAACACACTTTATGAGTAAACTGGACAAATAAATACCTAGTAAAGCAAATTATTGATCAGATGTTTTTCCAGTAATGTAAATAATTTTGATTATCTGGAAGGTTAACATCTAGCATAGATTATATCTCCAGGGAACAACAAGTGAGGAATATCTGGAAGGGTGTGTCTCTTACTATAGGCTACAGGAAACAATCCACTTCAAAGAAACACATTGCTTTTGAAAACCATACTAGATGTGATGAAATCTACCCTGAGTTTGGTGGAAATATTGACTTCATTTTCTGAAGTAAATGATTTTTTTACCTTTTCCAAAACACGTTTTTGTGTTACTGTTAAAATGTTTTCCTCTTGTGCATTTTTTAAAAACATTTTTAATGTTTTGTTTTATTTTATTATTTTAACGATAACAGGAAGAAAAGGACAATGAAAACAAAACTAAATAAAATAAACAAACAGAAAGAGAAAGAAATAATATTAAAAAAAAAAAAAAAGTGTTTTTTTAGAGTTTGTCTAACTCTTATATAAAACTGCATGCAATGACCGAACCTTTCTCCGTGCTACTTACTTTGTTCCATTTTTTTCTTACTTCTATGATCTTAACAGATGAATGCATCAATATTTCATTTGGGCCTTAACTCAACTCTGCCTTTCCGGTTTACTGCCATCAACATTGCAGTTAAAATATTGCATCTAGAACTTGAACTCAGTGAATACTTTAAATATTGGTAAGGTCTCGATCCAGTTCTCTCTAAAGAGACTCTCTGAATATGAATCTTCCTACTGATTTCAATAGGCTAATCAGGGCTTAACTGACACGCTGCATCAGAGAGCATTCACTAAATTTAGATCTAAATTCATGGGGTCTGTTAGCTTATATTTCACAGTATAAGAATGTGGATAAGAAGTATTTATATTCAAAGAAGTGCAGAAGGAAGAGCAAGAGCTGTCTAAATAAAAGACTATTTGTAAATCACAATGTACTAGATTGTTTAAAAGCTGACTTGACTGAAGACCTGAAGAAGTTGAGTCAAAGAAGAAAATTTGAATGGAACTCAAGTGGAATATGTTTTACTGTGAGGTGTTTTTTAAAGTATACTATAACTTCTTTCTAAGTTAGGAGTATTATAATATCTAATCTGATATCTGTTAGACTAAATTCTTCCTTAATTATTGTATTATTTCTTTTCTTCTCTCTCAGTCCTTCATCCTTTTTTTTTTATTGCTTTTTTTTTTTTTCCCTCCATATTGCAACTATTCAAAGAACTCCATGGAGACTGGCTTCAGAATGTAAAAACACCTGAAAAACTGAAAAAGATTTTCTGAAGCCTCAGTTCTGAAGTAGAGCTTTAAACACAAAAGGCAGAGACAATTTTTTTTCCACCTCTGGCAAGTGAACACAATGGAAGAAGAAACCTAAAGATTCTAGCCTAAAGAGGTCATAATTAATGAAAATAGCAACAAGTCCCTTTGAATGTTTTGATGAATGTGGATCTTTTGGGGATTAGATTCTGACTACCTGAATGAATCAATTCCTCTCTTTTTCTCAGAAAATGTGTAATGATCTGAAACAAACTTCCTCACTTTGCAAATTTCCTTGCCACCACCCAGAAAAACCCTTCAGCCCCTGGCTCCATTTTCTGACTCAATATTTTATGCACAAAGGAATATCAGCAGGAGCATTCAAAAGATAGAAATATACAAGAGAATAACTCATTTATTTTTGAGATGGTCTCCAGATATTCTCATTCATTGAATAACTTGAGAAATAGACGATTGAAAAAGAAGGAAAAGAAAGTCTTGATTTAAGAGACATTGGTGAATTTTTCTTCCAAATATCAAAGGTAGATTCTGGAATAGTATTTGATATAAATGATCATAGGGAGTTTTATGTTGCAACATGTAAATTTCTGAAGAAGGAATGTGTCCAAAAATAACTGCTCTTTTTATGAAGAACTTCATGCAATTTAACATAATTCCTTCTGAAACAAAATGAGATGAAACCATGTCAAAATTCAATATTAACTAATTAAGTTCCTGGGAAATGACTGGGTTGTTGGAAGATGAGGGCAGGTAGTATTCATGACTAACAATACACAAAGTAGATGACTCACTGGATTTTTTGATCTCTCAAGAAACCAGTTAAAGTCTTATTGGATTGAAATGTTGAACATTCAAGAATGCGTGATCTCAGGGAAAAAAAATAAAAATAAACACAAAAAAAGGTTAGAAGTTGATTGATTGATTACAAAGTCATTTGGCTGCATCTGAAGAGGAATAGTAGGGAGCATATGTGTAACATTTAAAAAATCAACAATACTGAAGGCCACTTGTAATTCTCTGTAGGGGATACTGAAGTCCCTGCAGACCTTCTAGAGCTTTTTGCACCAAAAGCTGTTTCCAAAGTTTGAAAAGCTTTGGATCAGCCCCCAATTCAGAAGCAGAAATGAACTTTGAAACTTGAAAGCTTGTGGACCACAACCTTGGTCAGGCTATATAGGATAGCTTTGTATGTGAGGTCTTGAAAACAACGGCAACTTACACACTGGTTCAGTGTATGTACAAGGGCTGTTCCAAAAGTAATCATGTTGGCCCACAATGTCAGAGGTGGCTGTTGATGGTATGGCAGTAGAAGCTGAACCTTCCTGCCAATATTCCATTAAATTTTATTGCTGTGCCACAGATGGCAGCAGAGGGGCAGTCTGACAAAATGGCATTTGATATGCAAGAATATATGAAGAAAAGGTGTGTAACTGAATTCCTCCATGCGGAAAAAATTGTACCCATTGACATTCATTGACATTTGTTGAATGTTTATGGAGATCAAACAGTGGATGTCAGCACAGTGAGGCAGTGGGTGGTGCATTTCTGCAGTTGCGGCTGTGGGTGACATCTGCTGGTACTGATTTTAACAAGCACAGCATTGTCGCCGCGTGCGCACAAGTAATACAGAGGCCTCTAGTTGCAGTACATGCTTTTTTCTCCTTCATTGCTAAGGCAAACACCTTTTATACTGTTACAGAAATACTGGAAGATTCCACTAAAAGTTAAATCGGTAACATAGCGTTAGGTAACTTAGTCACAAGGCGGCACAGTATGTCTTACACAGTTTCCTTATTAGTACCACAGACAGACAGTCCATTCTTAGAACAGCACAGTTAGCAAACGGCCATGTTTCACTTCTTCTTTGCTCTTGTTTACTTCATCCATGGTCTGGTCACAAGCTTCAGGGTGTTCTTCCCCCAAGGCTTTTCTGCCCAGGGCTGTGTCTTGATTGAGCTTTCAGACCCCCACGGAGATCTAGGTCTCGCTTCCTTATTCTCCTCATCCCCCACACAGCATGGAGACTCTTGTTCATTGATGGTGAAAATGCATAGCTGATGGTCATGACTATGTTGAAAAATAATGTTTTGTAGCTGATAATTTGCTCTATCAAATAGTGTTACTGTGCTCTTTGTGTCTGTTGCCATTTTCATGGAAATAAATAGGAGGCATTACTTTCAGTGTGACCTATGAAGATAATTGTCTTAGTTTCTAACAGA
>WBMW01006189.1:92696-112392 GCA_013396635.1 Penelope pileata
AGGCTGCCCAGGGAGGTTGTGGAGTCTCCTTCCCTGGAGATATTCAAGACCCGCCTGGATGCCTACCTGTGCAACCTGTTGTAGGGAACCTGCTTTGGCAGGAGGGTTGGACTCGATGATCTCTCGAGGTCCCTTCCAACCCCTGCAATTCTGTGATTCTGTGATTCTGTGATCCTCTTTATATATATATATATATGTATATATATATGTACTGTTATTTCTTTTGTTTTCTTCACTATCTCAGTAAACAGTGTTTATCCCAACCCACGAGTTTTACTGCATATTTCTCTACTTCTCTCCCCCATCCCATTTAGGGAGGGGGGAGGGTAAGTGAATAACTGTGTGGAACTTAGCTATCTGCTGAGTCAAACCACGACAATAATTTACCTGAATATATGGATCCTGGAAACTTGAAATCCCTGCTGAGTTGTTGAATGAAAATATGTTAGGTTGGTGTAGACATTTTTAGAAAAAAAATGTTAAGAACAATAATCCCTAATGGAACCGAGACTTGAATGTTTTGCTGTTGGCTAGTGGCAGCTGACATTTAAATGAAACATTTCAACTTTGATGGACTGGAATTTTACAACAAAATTCTATTTCACCAGAAAATTCCCAAGTAGCTCTAATTGGATGCTTTACTCAATAGTAATCAATAATTGTATTTAATGATTAATAAAAGAAAAATTCTTACATGTTAAATTCAGACTTATTGAGGTGTGATACACTAAAAAGTCTGATAAAGTATGGAATAATAGAAAGATGTTAAAGATATAATAAATAAAGACATAAAAGGTAAAAGTTAAACCTAAGTTCATACGTTACAGAATCAAATTCTAGCATTGCTCCAATGATATTGTTTTCAAAAGAGAGAAGTGATCGAACTGTATATTGTTTTGTAGCAGAAAAAGTGGAATATGCTAAACTGAAACTGCATATTGTGCCAGAAATTATTTTGACCATGTATTTCTAATGAGTTATAATGGAAATATATATATATAATATTAATTTATTTTAAAAAGCAGTCAGAGTCTAAGATAGCTTGGTATCACTATTAAGCACCAATCTTTGGGCAGAACAAAAGAGCTGGAAGTTCTATGTGTCAGGAAAGAACTGCTGGGAACATACTGCATGTACTGAAAAGATGTAGTACAAGCCCAATGTAATTGTTTGAGAAAAGGAAAATGATCCATTTTAAGTGTGTGTTTCACCATAAAGACAGCTGGGATTTCACACAGAGAACTCAGTACAAAAGTGTTTTCTTTTTAATCTAAGAAACAATACATTAAAGATGCTAAAGAATGAAATTAGGATTACATCTTTTTTTGAAGAAGACCTGGTCTGGCACAACAAAATAAGGTAGCTTCTATTTATTCTCTTTGTAGAAGATCAAATCATATGACAAAAGTTGAGTTTTAGTAAATGCTACAAATTTTTTGAAATAATGACAAATACAATGTGTTTGCTTTCACTGCATTTTCTTTAAAAGTACATTATAACAAAAAGATCTCATCTCTAATTAAAGAGAATTGAATGTGTGTTTTAGGCGGAAGGCTCAAAGAGATTAAAGAATATTATTACATTAATAAACACTAAAGACTATGGAAGAAGTTATTTATTCTGTAACTGGAGTATCATACTGCTGTGCCTTGTATTTTGCTTGTCAGCAGACATGTAGCAAACTTGTCCTTTGGCCTTTATGCATCTTCTAACATGTATTTTATCTGAATGAATCTTTATCCTGTGGTCTAAATGAATTCAACTGTAAAAACAAGTTAAGTCCTATTTTTGAAAGGCATATTTATTTACATCTATTCTTTTAAAATACATCATTGGAAAATATTTGATCTGGGAACGAAGAAGCAGACTGACTGAAAAAAAAATGAAATAATACACAGTAGCATTCTCATAAAAATGTATCTTTTTTTTGTGAATACATATGCATTTATGGGAGTGACTCTGTGCAGCTAGAAAATGTCACTGTAGAGGAAATTTAAATAGAATGATCATATACCTTCGGGGAATTTCACATCAGAAAAGGAAATGGAATATTTACAATTTGGTGCATAATTCATTTTCTGTGGCTAACTACCAGTTTTATTTCCACTCTTAGTCTGAATGCATTAAAATGTTTTAAAAAATAAAAATTATAAATATTCAACTATAAACAAGAAGGTTAGAAAGTAGTTATAGCAATTATTATTAGTTTAACTATTGTTTTCTTTAGCTACCCACATAAAACAAAAGAAAGGAAAATAAATTCCTGACAGATGCTGTATATTATTCTTTGAGGAAGAAATATAGTTAAGCAAAACACAGGCACTTTGACATTGCTCAAATGTAGATTTTTTACAGCTGTAGACTGTATGCCTAGCTTTCATCCTGTCACCATTTTTACCCTAACCTAGTGTCATTTACTTCAGTAGAGTAGCCTCAGATTCACAGCTGTATAAATGCATAACCATTTGGCCCAGAAATTGCCAATCTATTTTGGCATTGCACAGAATTGAAAAATTCCCTTTTCAATAGTTGTCAGTACTGAACTTAATAAAATCCTAATTCCTGCCCAGCATTTTCCTACACCACCTTAACAATAACAGTGCACTAACTCACTAATTACTAAGCTTTTCTTTTAGTTCTTTAAGACAAAAGATTAAGAGTTTGGTATGTGTGCAAAATACTCATATATTTTGTCTTCTTTGGTGGAAAAAGTCTAGCAAAGGTCATCTCCTCTCACTGCTAACCTGATATACAGTAGATGAAAGGTTTCAGTCTGATTTCATGCCTGTCACAGCCCCTGTGTTGCTCTGCATTTATGGAATATTTCAAAGTTGTGTTCATTTCTATCCCAGTCAGATTGTAGAGAGGTCTTTGCTCTTGATAACAGAATGAGTCTGCCAAGTCTGCCAAGTACCTTATAAAGGAGGAAATGGCAGGAGTGCATTTAACCTATTTTGGACGAATTGCATTGGCTGACAGTCAAATTTCATATTGATTTTAACATTGCTCTCTTTATAATTTCCTACATGTTTCTAGTCCAGCATATCTCTCTGACTCTCTTTATACTCCTGTGTTATGGGCAGTTTCAGATTCACTGAGGTATGAGCTTGTTTTAATGATGGACTATGCATCGGCTGCTGCTGAAAAGACACAAAAATGTCTTCTAATTTGTTTCTTTTTCTCCCCCCCATTCTCCCAAATCAACCTTCCTGTTATCAGACTATATTATCATCAATATTGTATATACACACGATTTTAGGATCTCAAATGAAGTAGGTGGTGGCTCAGTTTCTCATTTCAAAAGCCTTCTTGGGTACTTCTGGCTTGTATTACCAGTGTTAAATCATATAATCAGTGTTTAGTTTGTTCTGAACAAAAGACTGTTCAGATAACAGCTGTCTTTTGGAACAGTGCATCAGGCTGCATTTAGAGATATTTATCTTGCCTAATTTCATACATCTAAAATGCAGCTGTGTAGTCTAACCTAACAAAACAGATTTCACCTTTAGTCCATGGAGGGGGATCAGGACTCCAGAAGGCAATTTATCCCTTTTCATACATTTATCTTAGGATGAGACAAATTTCTCCCTCCATCTGCCTCTCACTCATTCACCAGGTCTGTTCAGACTGCACAGCTGAACTTAGGAGAGATTATTCTTACCTTTAAAGCATGAGTGTTCCACTGAAATCCATTTTAGGTCTCTAAAATTAAACTATAGTATGTGCTACAGCTCTTTTCTTATTTTTCTTGATCTGATAATTTCGAAAATACATTTCTTCAAAAACCATTCACTTCATTGAATTATGAATAGCTCAATATTCAAAAGGTCAGCATGCCTTTCTGATATTATTAAAAAAAAAAAAAANCCTCCAAATCCAGAATCCACTCTCCTCTTTGCAAAACAACAGCTGTTCAAACTGCAGCACTTTCCCTCCTTTTCCTATCCTAATAGATGATTTATAAATTTAACACAGAGAAACTTTGGTTTTCCTTCGTGTGATCATAAACTGTTCTGCTTTGGACTGCATCCTTGCCCTTTCATAAACCTACTGCACCAAACAGTTCTTTGCATTACCAAAACACTGTTAGATTAACCTCCTAGGCTTTTGACAGATCTAATTTCCTGCCTTCCACTACTCTAGGTTGCCTGGGGGCTGTTTGAAAGTGCTAACCTGGAGCATTAACCCATATTAATCAGTGACTGGGCTATGAATTGAAGAAGATGCTGAACACCCTTATAAAAATATGTTGCCTGCCTGCACTAATGAAATGGCTGTGTCATTCAACACATTCCTCTTGGACAGAGATATATTTTTGAGATATGTTATGAGGAGAAGCTGAGGTACCTTGGTTTATTCACCCTGGAGAAAAAGAGACTGAGGGGAGGCCTCATGGCAGCCTGCAGCTTTCTCATGAGGGGAGCAGAGTGGAAGGTACTGATCCCTGCTGTCTGGTGACAGTGACAGTACCCAAGGAAACAGCATGGACGTGAGTCAGGGGATGGTCTGAGGTTGGGTTTTAGAAAAAGGCTCTGTACTGAGAGAGTGATTGGGCACGGGAACAGGATCCTTCAGGAGAGTGGTCAAAGCACCAAGCCTGCCAGAACTCAAGAAGTGTTTGAACAGTGCTCTCAGAAATACAACTTGAAATTTGGGTCATTCTGTGTGGAGTTAGGAATTGGAATTAATGCTTCAGCTTTCTTCCTTCAGCTGCAAGAAGTATCACACCCACAGGCTTTCATCCTGATGGTCGTTTTTGACCACCTGGATGTCTGCTGGAAAAACAACACAGTAGGATGCAAGCAACTCAGGAGACTCCTGTAGTGTGTTAAGGACAACTTCCTAGTCCAGGTATTAGAAAAACCAACCAGAGGTGTAACATTACTGGACATGGTGTTCAACAGCGCAGAAGAGATCATTGAATAGGTTAAGACTGGAGGTGCTCTGGGCTGTAGTGACCATGCCCTGGTTGAGTTTGTGATCTAGAGGAACATGGGCCTTACAAAGAGCAAAGTCAGAACTCTGAATTTCAGAAAAGTGAATTTCAAGCTTTTTAAAGAATTATTGAATTAGATCCTCTGGGACACTGTCCTTAGAGACATAGGAATAGAAAAGAACTGGCTTTAAGGACACCTTTCTGAGAACACAAGAGATCTCCATCTCCCATCGTAAGAAGTCAAACGGAAGAAGCAGGAAACTGGCATGGTCAAATAAGGACCTGCTGATTAAACTGATGGATAAGAAGGAAATGTACAGGCAGTGGAAGCAAGGATGAGTGGCCTGGGAAGAACATAGGGATGCCATCTGGATGTGCAGAGATAGAATCAGGAAAGCCAAGGCACAGATGGAACTGAACATGGCAAGGGATATGAAAAATAACAAGAAGAGATTCTACAGTTACATTGACCAAAAGACAAAATCTGAGTGTACCCCCTCTGATGAATGAGAAGGGAGAAATGGCAACAACGGACCTGGAGAAGGCTGAGGTACTCAACAAACTCTTTGCCCCAGTCTTTACTGGCAGTCAGATTTCCTACATCTTTCGTGTTCTTTAATCTCTAGGCAGGAATTGGGAGAGCACAATCCCCCCAGCACAAGAAAGATATCTAGCTGTTGAAATGAATCCAGAAGAAGGCCACGAAGATGATCAGAGGGCTGGAGCACCTCTCCTGTCAAGAAACTCTGAGGGAGCTGAGCTTGTTCAGTCTGGAGAAGAGAAGGCTCCAAGGAGACCTCATTGGGACCTTCCAGTACTTAGAGGGAGTTTATAAACAAAAGGAGGACCAACTTTATACATGGTCTGATAGTGTTAGGACAAGGGGAAATGTTTGTAAGCTAAAAGAAGGGAAGTTTATATTAAATGTTAGGAGGAAATTTTTCAGAGAGTGGTGAGGTACTGGAAGAGATTGCTCAGAGAAGTTGTAGATGCCTCATCCCTGAAGGTGTTCAAGGCCAGGCTGGATGAGGCCCCAGACATCATGTAATGGATGACATTCTTGACCACAGCAGAATGAGTGGCATTAGACTTGATGTCCCTTACAAACCAAGTCATTCTATGATACGATTCTATGATTCTATGCTTATGGGCCTTTCTGTTCTCTGATTCTGTGATTAGCAGACTGCTTCATATGAACATGGTCACTTTCCCTGTTGTATTTCTTGCAAGTTTAAATAGAAAAGCATGAAAAATATCTCACTCATGTCACTGAATTTCTTTATTTAATATATGTTTTCTCCAGGAGGTAAAAACTGTGTATAACTCAAGAAGTACAATGAATTTACCATGTAAAGTTTTCATTCGCTATTATATGGCACCATCTGAATGTAACTTTATTTTTTTTCTACCTTTTGTTTATATAGCAATCGCTTTAGGTCAGAACTTGTCTTTTGATTTCTGTTCAGAGAGTGCAATGGTATTCTGGTACCTAATAGTTGTTCTTAATTGTTGTGATAACTGTTACTGAGAAGACACCGTGGCCATATTAACTCTTTAAACATTTAATCAAGATAACCAAGTCAAGGAAATTAGAACATTTTAAATACATCCTATTGAAATGTCCCTTTTCATTTTAGGGCTTTCTCTTGCTCCAGGTATTGGAGCAAGAGGAGATTCTTTGATATGCCCAGAGGGAGATTAAGATGCAATCAAGATAAAATTTTGACAAAGATATGACCTGCTGGAGAGGAGCTCTACAGAGAGGGACCTGGGGGTCCTGGTAGACGACAGGTTGGCCATGAGCCAGCAGTGTGCCCTGGTGGCTAAGAAGGCCAACGGGATCCTAGGGTGCATTAAAAAGAGTATTGCCAGCAGGTCGAGGGAAGTGATCCTCCCCCTCTACTCTGCCCTGGTCATGCCTCAGCTGGAGTACTGTATCCAGTTCTGGGCTCCCCTGTATAAGAAAGACAGGGACCTCCTGGAAAGAGTCCAGCGGAGGGCCACNCTGATGGGGATGGAAAGGCAGGCAATAGTAAAAAGAAAAGAAATAAAAGCAAAGGTTATGTATAAAAAAAAAAGGATCCAATGCTGTTCTATTGGTTCAGGAATATCTTCAGGCCAGTGTGGGAGTGAAGGAACAAGAGCATAGGGGGAGTAGTGGCAGCAGACAGCAGGGCTCCTTCCTTTGTTCAAGGGGTCTTTTTATCCTTTTCTGCCAACATGGCACTCCTGGGCACCTAGGTAAATGTCAGGTGCAGGATGTATGGGCGTGCATATTTTCCCTTGGTGGTTGTCTGCCTTAAAGTGTCCCCACCAAAGGCTGCTTATCGGCTGTTTATCTGCTGCTTATCCCTCCTTGCCCCTGGAGGGGGGCAAGGGTCTGCAAGCCTTCAGGCAGTGTCGGTAGGCCTTCATGCAAACTTTGCGACAAAGAGTTCTCACAGTAAGCTTTGAGACAAAGAGTTCAGAAACAGTCTCTCAAAGGACTGACTACTTTTTGATTGTGTGTGAGCATTAGAGTGTAATTAATTTTTGAAATAAAAAGGATTTAAAATCAAAATGCATAAATAAACCATATCTTCAGCACTTCTATACCAAGATAGAAGATACTGAATTTGATTTAGCTTTTAAATGGTCAAACAATCAGAAAAATAAATTTATTGACAATGAAGTCACAACTGATAGCAATAATAAAGAAATGTTAAAATAATCACCTCTCCTACTCAAACTGTAGCAGAAAATTTACATTCTGAAAATTTGCAGAATCGGGGAGCACTACTGACTGTTAACTTATCAAAACCTGCAAGTAGGTTTTTGTACTCCACAAGCCTTAAGCATATGTTTAGTTACTTCCCTGAACGAAGGCCTAAATCACAAATTTCACCTATTGTTTCCATACCTACATTATTATCAGCTGTACTTCTACTTGCAATTTTTTGAGACACCACCAATGTATGAAGAAGATCTCTTCAGGTATTTTTTTTTTCTTTTTCCTTGCCTTCAAATAGTTTTCATAAGAAAGAATGGATCAAATAACTATCAAAAATAATGCAGATATTTGTTTATCTTACCATAAGAAGAAATAAAACACACATTAGACACTCCTACAGACACACAGAGAAGTGCTAAAGGGATGAAGCACTGCATTCATTACAAATGACAAAAAAAACCAAATGGATTACTAAAAGCAATATAACCTCTTCTCCCTTTGCAAGGGGAAATGGCTATAGCCTCTCTGTTAGCTGTCTGGAAAAAAATGTATTATGCTTTCTCTGTCTTGCTCTTTCCTTTCCACTCTCCCTCATTTTCTCTTTCGGTTTATCAGTTCATCACATAGCAAATGTGACATCTCCTCAATATATCTCCCTTTCAGATTTCATTGACCTGTGACCCATAATGTCCCAATTTGCTTCAAGTATTTTTATTTATGCCATTCCTTGCACCTATACATTTTGATCTAAGACACAGTATTCTTTTCTCGGTGCCTGTGGAGCACAGTCTGCAGGTACCAGCAGTTCAGAAAAAGCAGTCACCCAATATATGAGATTGTCACAAGGTATAATGTAATGGTAGTTATGTGAACCTCCAATAAACTAGTGGTACTTCACAGATTACTTGGAGAGAAAGTCTTTTAGCGTGCTTGAAGAAGTATGAAATGAATTTCATTTCCTTCTCATTTGCCTTGCTTTTGAAAGGTTTCATGCAAGATATGTGACCAACTATTATAGTACTAATCCATCCATGACAGAGCTCAATTTTCCCTAAGAATTTACTTTTGAATGGTCTGCAGAAAAACTTGAAAGCTCAAAATTAAAGTACACTGAACAGAGCAACCACTGAGCTGTGGGCAGCTGTCTGTCAAGAAAAGCAGTCGGAACAAAAATGTAAATTAGATTTTATTTTTGGTTGTTTTTAAAGCAATCCACAGAGGTAAAGTTTTACAGCCCTGTGTGTAAACAAGAGCAATGAGATGGAAGTGGTGTCAAGCTCCTGTTGTAAGCTATTCTCATTAAAGGAAATAATAATAAAAAAAATGACTACAGGTTACTGACAGTTTAAGAACAGAGCACTGTATTGTTGCATCTAGTCACCCATAACAAATGAGCAGAAACTCCATGGTAATATAGATGCTGTTTTTTTTTTTGTTTGTTTGTTTCTTTGTTTGCTTGTTTTCGCTCTTATTTTTTCCAGTAACTAGCCACCTAACTTCAGTCTGTTATTGACAAAATTCTTGGACAGAATCCTGAGTGTGACTAAAATGGATTTTAAAATACATAATATGATGTAAGATAATATTATAGAAATATAGTCCTCTGAAGTGTGATGTAAACCTGTTTCTGTTAAGAAATAGGCAAGGTTGTGGTGTTGCATTGTAGTACTTGCTCCAGAGATGAAGATGTTGCACCTCACACCAGGTGGTGCAGGCAGGAAGGTTGCTGTCCTCCCCACCATTTCTTCTTGTCAGAGGCACAAAGGTGAGAAGAAAGATGGACAGGATGACAATAAAGCAACTGGACTCTTCAGCCCATTTCAAATCAATGAGAACATCCCATAAGGGGATTTTAAATTTAACTGTTTTAATTAATTTGAATATCTTCATCAATGACATCAGTGAGGGGATTGAGTGCACCCTCAGTAAGTTTTCCAGTGACACCAAGCTGAGTGTGAAGTTGACACGTTAGAAGGAAGGGATGCCATCCAGTTGGACCTTAACAAACTTGAAAGGTGGGCTCATGTGAACCCAATGAGGTTCAACACAACAAAGTACAAGGTTCTGCACTTTCGTCGGAGTAATCCCAGATATATATACAGACTGGGGGAAGAACTCTTTGAGAACAACCCTACAGAGAAGAAGCTGGGGGTCCTGGTGGATGAAAAACTGAACATGAGCCAGCAGCGTGATCTTACAGCTTGGAAGGCCAATGGTATCTTGTGCTCCATCCAAAGAAGGGTGGCCAGCAGGAACAGGAAGGTGATTGTTCCGCTCTACTCCGCCCTCGTGAGACCCCATCTGGAGTACTGCGTGCAGGTTTGGGGCTCCCAACACAGTAAAGATGTGGAACTGTTGGAAAGGATTCAGATGAGGCCACAAAGATGATCAGAGGGCTGGAGCACCTCCCCTACAAGCACAGGCTGAGGGAGCTGGGCTTGTTTGGCCTGGAGAACAGAAGGCTGTGGGGGGACCTCCTTGCAGCCTTTCAGTATTTCAAGGGAGATTATAACCAGGAGGTAAATCAACTTCTTACAAGAGTAGATAGTGATAGAACAAGGGGGAATGATTTTGAGCTGAAGGAGAGAAGATTTAGATTGGACGTCAGGGGGAAGTTCTTCACTAAGAGAGTGGTGAGGTGCAGGAACAGGCTGCCCAGAGAGGTTGTGGATCCCTCGTCCCTGGAGGTGTTCAAGGCCAGGTTGGATGGGTCCTGGGCAACGTGATCTAGTACTTAATCTGGAGGTTGGCAGCCCTTCCTGTGGCAGGGGGCTTGGAACCTGATGATCCTTGGGGTCCCTTCCAACCCAAGCCATTCTATGATTCTATGATATCTAGTCTGGCTTCAAGTACACTGGTTACAAGATAAATGAATGGGAGGATGATTTCATACAACCAATTCCAGCTACACAGTTCATATAGATATCATCAAATGCAAATAAGGTGGAATTTCCTCTTTTTCTGACTGTGGATGCTGGAATACAGATATCTCTTCATGAAGTAGTTGCCATGGTTTTTACATTCAAAGGAGGAAATCATATCATTTAAAGATATACTTCATTATGGACTTGCCACTATCTCACATGTGGGCCTGAGATGAGTGTTGTCTGAAAAGTTCCCATTTTTATCCACTGGATTTGAAGGAGTCTGGGTGAGTAGCTCAAATGGAGGTGTCCACATGTAAGCAGAACAATCTCAACCCGTACCCTTATGTTAAGAATATAATAATTCTCTCTTAGCGGCAGCCTGTACCTGAGGACTAATTTCTTCACAAATATTGCCAAATTTAATCTTGATCTAAAAAACTCCCTAGTTTGACTGTGAAAATAACTTTTTTTTTTTTTGGTGGCACATATGATTGCATTAAATTCTACTTCAGCCCTGCAGCAAAACTGCACAAATTTGTCAATTTGCTTGAGGCAAAAGTCACCCAACATCTGATAATCGTTGCTCTGGAGAATGCTATGGAGAATGAAAGGTAAAATGGAAAGATATTTAGTGAAACTAGATAAATAAGATAAATTCCCCCCAAACAGAATCGAAAGCAATAGAACAGATCAGTAAAGCTGCAGCAATTTATGTCAGTTGAGAATATGATGAGGAGCCTATTTCTCAAAAAAATATATATTATTTTCCAATAAATATTACAACTAATACAAGCTAGAAGAGAAAAAAATATTTCCACCCCCTGCCAGTGTGTGACACTTAAGAAATATTCCTGAAAATATTATTTTATTTCTTTGACAAGTACAATGTTATCAGATTCCTATAGAAAATGTTCAAGGTGTTGGCTGCAAGAAAGCTCACAGCATCTGTGAAAAAGTAGTCCATGAATTTGGCCAGTAATGCAAGTACTTCCTTGGAAGGAGCAGGCTCTTTGTGGAGATGGTCCATACATCAAAAGGCATTTTATGTATATGTCAAATATTTTCACACTCGCATTGAAATAATTGCTGCTAGTCTCATGATTGATCCCAAAACTTCTTGAAGATTTTGTGAAAATGTCTTTATCAAACATAATGGATTTACATGCTATTCAGTACACAGGTACTGGATACATGAACCTGTTGGAGTACATCCAGAGGAGGGCAATTAAAATGATGCAAAGAATAGAATACCTTCCCTATGACGAAAGGCTGAGAGAGCTGGAGCTGTTCAGCCTGGAGAAGAGAACATTCCGAGGTGATCTGACAGCAGCCTTTCAGCATCTAAAGGGGAACTACAAGAAAGAGGGGGGCAGACTATTTAGCAGGGTCTGTGGTTATAAAACAAGAGGAAATGGTTTCACACTAAAACAGAGGAGATTTAGGTTGGATTTAAGGCAAAGGTTTTTTACAGTAAGGGCAGTGAAGGACTGGAACAGGTTGCCCAGAGATGTGGTGGAAGCCCCATCCCTGGAGACATTCAAGGTCAGGCTGGACCAGGATCTGAGCAACCTGATCTAGCTGTAGAAGCCCCTGTACGTTGTAGGGGAGTTGGACTAGGTGGCACTTGAAGGTCCCTTCCACCTCTAAGGATTCTATGATTCTATCCTAGGTACCTTTCTATAACTAACTTTATCACATCACATCACAATTCCACCCACAGGCATGCCTACATTATTGTGTCCTGTTCTTTTTTCTTTTTTATTTATTTTTATTTTCTTATGCTAACACAAGAACAGGCAAATATACATCGCATTTATACTATCTAGGAACCATCTAATTTTTTAAAAAAAAGGACATATAATGAAATAATTAAAAACATTTCAGACTGAGAGAGCTGGAGCTATTCAGCCTGAAGAAGAGAAGGCTCTGAGGTGACCTGATAGCTGCCTTTCAATATCTAAAGTGTGGGAGTACAACAAGCAGAGTCAGTAAGCTCTGCAAATGAAGATCGGCCTTGGCATCGAGATACCATTGTACTTGTCGGAATGAAACCTTGGGAGCAGTAAATGGAGTATAAGGAATGGAGGACAGGAGTTCCGGGTGTAGGCTGTTTGTGTGCAAGACAACGGATATGTATATCCTGTGATCTCTAGATGAGAAAGGATGTGCTAAGTGGAAATGTACTGCTTGCAAGACAGGCTATATTGCATACTGTTGCATCAGTCACTAGAATGCTATATAAGGCTGCTAGTATTGTAATAAAGGGTCTCCAATCATAACTCAGAGTTTGTGCATCAGTACGCCACGCTAAAGGGGAGCTATAAGAAAGAGGGGGACAGACTCTTTAGCGGGGTCTGTGGGGATAGGACGAGGGGGAATGGCTTTAAACTGAAAGAGAGGAAATTTAGGTTACATTTAAGGAAAAAGTTTTTTTACAGTAGAGGTGGTGAAGCACTGGAACAGGTTGCCCAGAGATGTGGTAGAAGCTCCATCCTTGGAGACATTCAAGGTCAGGCTGGACCAAGCTCTGAGCAACTCAATCTAGCTGTAGGTGTCCCTGTACATTGCAGGGGAGTTGGACTAGATGACCTTAAAAGGTCACTTCCAACTCTAAGGATTCTATGATTTGCCAGAAATGACAACAAATTAAATATTTTCAGAAATATGCTATTTATTTGTATAAATAGCAACTATCTATAAGCAACAGTATTTTTTGCTGTAAAGGAGACGGGCTTGCCAGATCTCCAGCAACAACCATCTTAAGGTTTTACTGGCAAAAGACGGAGCTGCCATGCTGGATCTGTGTCAGTTAATCCAGTCCAGTGTTCCACTTTCAGCAGTGGCTGGTGCCGGAGACTCAAAAGATAGTGCAAGATATCTTGAAGGTCTCTTTGTAGGAAACGTGCTTCTGGGCTCCTAATATGTCTGCTGGGAGTTCAGAGAATTAAGAATTTGAATATTCCTCCCTATATCTATTTATAACCTAGGCTGCGGATTTTCACCTGGCAATTTTTGCTTGTGGTGAGTTTAAGGATCTGGAGACAGAGGAAAGCAGAAAAGTAACTCTCTTCCAAAAAGCTTAATACAGAAAGGAAGGTAGTTCTGTCTAAATATCCATTTATTTGAATACAGATGTAAAAGCACACTATCTTATTGGGGAACTCCTCCCTAACACTTGGTTTTCTATCATTGTAAGTCCCTGACATTGCTTTGCAAATTTTGTGGGTAATAGGTCATAGAGTATTACAGTTTATGTCAGTTCTAGGTGACATTTTACACACTGCATAGTTGAAATCACCCGTTTTCAAAGTGTTTTCTCCACCCCACCCCCCTCCCTTTTTGTTATACAATTTTCATAAAATCACAGAATTGTCAAAGTTGCACAGGAACATATCCAGATCATTTTTCGAGATATCCAAGGATGGAGACTTCACAACATCTCCAGGCAACCTGTGCCAATGCTCTGTTACCCGCACCACACAGAAGTGCTTCCTGATGATCAGGCAGAACCTCGTGTATATCAGTTTGTGCCCATTGCTTCTTTTCCTGTACACCACTGGAAAGAGCCTTGCTCTATCCTCTTTTCAATCTCCCTTCAAGTGTTCATATCCATTGATAAGATCCCTTCTGATCTTCCTCTTCTCCAGGCTGAACTGTCCCAGCTCTCTCAGCCTCCTCAGATCAGTCCCTTAATCATCTCAATGGCTTTGGACTCTCTCCAGAAAGCACATGTCCATCCTGTCCTGAGGAGCTCCAAACCAGATGCAGCATTCCAAGGTGTGGCCTCACCAATGCTGAGTGGAGGGGAAGGGTCACATCTGTTGACTTGTTGCTATACTTTGCCTAAAGCAGCTGAGAATGCTGTTAACATTCCTAGCACCAAGGATGTTCTGCTGATACACGTTCAGCTACTTTCCACCAGTACTCATAGGTCTTTTTCCACAGAGATGATTTTCAGGTGGGTGGCCCTCAGCATATGTTGATGCATGGAGTTGTTCCTCACCATGTACAGGATTTTGCATTTCTCCTTGTTGAATTTCATGAGGTAGTTGCTGAGGGTAGTGAGGGAAAAAAAATCAGCAGACACACCTTTGTAGGTTATTGCTGTTATCAGTTACTAGTCCAAATTAGATATTTGCAGCCACATAGGGGTAAGAAGTGTAATATAAGACCTTAGAAACAGATTTTACTTCTGATGAATGTATTGGCCATATGATTAAGACTTGTCAGCTGATTAGCATCAAGTGCGTACTGAAAACTGCTGAGTACATTCAACTCTTAATAACTTTTTCCAGCACTATTTTCTTAAGCTTATCCTTTCAGTTAGAATTCTTACAGTTTCATAAATCACATCTTGACATAGTTGCAACAAAATGAACTTTAATTTTATTCTGAAATGGCTTTTCATGTTGCATTATTATCTTTGTAGTTGTGAATGAAATAAGAAATATTTTAGTCAAAATATTTTTTGAAAATAAGTTTTTATAAAATTTTAAAGACTTAACTTTTCAGAGAGTTTCAAATTATTTTTTTTTTGGTTTTGTTCCAATCCCTGTCCTTTTTCCTGCTTCTTCATAGAAGATAGATTCCCCTATTTATTGCAAAATAGTTGTCTATTTCAAAGTCTTCTGAATTTATTGAGGAATCATAGGAATCATTCATATCATTATTTTTTTCTGTTATTCTGTGACTAGGGAAACCTCAGTCTTCCTAATGTGTTTCACAGCGCTTACCATGGTACAATATTCTTGAATTAGCTATCGTGATAAAACATTTTGAAGTGCATTAGTTAATGGAGCAGCTACAACAATAGAACATTTTCTCTTTTCCATCAAAAATGATTGTGTTTGCACAAGTGAAAGACAAACATAAATTTACTCATTGCTGAGTAGATGAAACAATATATTGTGATTTTGAAGATATAGTCCAATCTAGATAATCTAATAAGGTTAATCTTTTGCATCTTTAGGCTCCAAAAGAAAGAAATTTTGAAATCTTTTTGAAGAGCTTAGAAGTTTCATCTTAAGCTTAATAACTGAATTAGCATACAACAGATCTGTTTTAATTCCCAAATCTAAGTGTTACCAAAGTTAGAAACAACACTGAGCAGCAGAAGATTCAGCTAAATACACAGGGGGATTTTCATTTTATGCATTTAGAAAACAATGGACAAATTTGACCATGGATTATTGGTATGACTTTCAGGCTTTTCAGATTAAGGGATGATATGTTTTATCCTGCCTCAGTTCCAAACATGTTTCTCATTAATTGACACAAGCTGTTTTCAAGCAATATGCTCTATAACTCCTGATCTAAAAAATTAAGGAGGAAACAGCTTTTGTACTATACCTAATAAATCAGCTTCAAGAGAAAAACAGGATTATTTTATTGTTTTTTATTTTTTCCTTTTTCTTTCTTTTTTCAATATAATTAGATCTTTCATTTCTTACCACATTAAAAGGGAACAAGCACAATTCAATATGACGTAAACTTTTTGCTGAAATATATTCCAATGAGGAAAGAAGTGCCAGAGCATTCTTTTTAAGTAGAAGTAAAAATACTTTAGATTGGGGAAAAAGAAAGGAAAAAAAAAAAGAAAAAAAAAAGAAAGACATTGCATGTAAATTTTACGCTAAATTATACTTATTTTGTTATGAGTGGAGATTGGGGTGCAAGTTAATGACAAACAGCATGCTCAGACACAAAACATGCTGAGATATTTTAAGAAAAAAAGGTGTTTTTGTCACTTTCACGTATGAGTGACTTTGAAAATGTTGTTTAGTTCTCTTTATGCATCGTTTCTTTGTGTCCTGTAAAATGGTAGCGTTCTCTCTATCAGCTTTGAATTCTAGCAGGATGTGTTTATGCAGCACTTACAAGTTGAGGCTCCAGATTTAATATATTGAGTTACTACTGTGATGAAAATAATTTGTAAACAAATCCAGGTAGGAAAATGCTTTATCCATTGTTTTTTTTGTTACCTTTGATTCATATGGAGAAGCAGGATTATTTGTCTTCTAGCAGAAACTTTAAAATCTTTTTTCTGAAATATCTTCATATTTTTGCTTATATGCCACAATCTTGGACAGAATATTTGTATTAAGAATGCCTTGAATTCTTCAAATGTTAAATATCCAGCAGAAAAAAAAAAGGATTTATTTATTAAATTTATTTATTTATTTTAAATGTAATCTTGATGTAAATGGATGTTTTCACAGCACGGAAGTGAACAAATATAGAAACATAACTTCAGACTCTATGGCTTTATTTTTTTACCTACTTGTAGTTTTGAAATATGTGTTGGGTGTTTTTGGAAGTTTATTGATAATCATCTACTGAAATGAGGTTAAAAACAGAAGAAAGAAACAAAAATAAAGCATGACAGAAACATGGAAGTAGAAAGAGAGAGAATACTCCAAAATATTAATATGAAAAACAGCAAAAAAGATAAAGGACCAATAGTTTCAAAATAGGCAGCTCGTAGTAACTCATGCTGAGGCTTTTGCTACAGAAGAAAGAGCCTGGAAAACAAATACAAACATAAAGTCTGTTCTCAGTGCATGCCTTTAAGCCATTGACATTAATTAAGATTCTATGGCTTACAAACAATTATGACATAATTAAAGTTAGATCTTTCTACAGTAAAACAATAAGAAATGACTTTTAGAAACCGTGGGAACTATTAAAAAGGCACATCAGTACCAAAATGAGCAATATTTACTAGCATTAGCAGTATTAAAATGCCTTTTGAAGACAAACTTAGGCAATTATTACTCAGAAAAAACTCACACTTTGAGATATAGAATAATGATAATTAAATCTCTCTATATATATCTCTGCTTTTGGTGTTTGACAGAATGGAGTCTTTAGGAGAATCTACTTTAACGGCCTTGAATTAGCAAGATTTTCAGAGAGACTACACATAGCAGGAGGTTGATATCTACTTTATGCTTTATTACTGGCGTTATTTTTAAGGTTAGGGACCTGTTTTAAGGGCATATTATAAACATACCAATGCCTAAGTACTCTAATACCCTGCATACCTTCTGAAGCTGCGTGTTGTCCTCACTACCCTTACTTATTGCAGGAGGTTTAGACCACAGTATGATTTCTTTCTGCATTCATGCTAGATTCCTTAGATTACTGAGAAAAATATGTTACTTTTAGCTTTATATCTCTTATTTTGTTTGATACTTCAGATTTCAAACAAAGAAAACAAACCACCAGGTACAGCATTCATTAAAGTTTTGGGAAGAAAAAATAAATTACATAAAGTAAGAAGCTAAGAGAGAAAGTGTGATGTGACTTGATATGAGTTGTCTGTTAAGTCCTATGTTCAGTGGCAGAAAAGATCAGATTTCTTGGTCGTTATCCTTCGCATTGTTTATTATACTGTAACACTCAGTTTTGGGATACAATTCCAGAGCCTATGAGCTCCTGAAAGGGTGGAAGACATCCCACTGAGAAATCTACTTAGGTCATACATAACAGATTTGTCAATTAAAAGAAGGGGAAGAGCTGGCAGCTGGGTCTATGCATATTGAGGTGGAAAAGCGATAACCTTCTCTTTGCAATTTCTTATCATCTTACCAATATTACACAGAGGTGTTGATTTCATGCAACATTCAGATGTTGTCTAAAAACTTAGGAGTTGGAGAGTGTCACTGTCTACTTTTTAACAATTGGGACTCAATGAGTCATCTTGTTGATAGGGCAGCCAAGGTGTGGAAAAGCAAAGCTAAGACATACTTGGGCAATAGAGATCACCATTTATCTTCATCTGTTCTCTTTCCTTTCCTTCTCTTTATTGTTTGAATAAATTGTAAAAGAGTAACACTCTGGATAATAAAATACTGTAAACAAACATGGTGATCAGTGTAACAGAATATTGTTGTCTCTGTTAAAAAAGTAGTGACTAAACTGCCATTCATTTATTTGTTTGTTTGTTTTTCTCTAAGACAGAGATTAGAGTCCTTCTAGAATTAAAGAGTATTAATTTCACAATATCAAATCGAAAATAACATTTTTTGAATTAGGGAATCCATTATTCCTGAAATACACTAATTTTGTTCATTGTTTAAATCCTTTTACATCTCCACAGAAGAAAGAGATATCATACATAAGTCATAGTCCATGAACTTTGTTCTCTGGCTTTTCCCATCATGTTATGTGTAAAGTTTATTTGCTTTTTCTCTTCAAGTTTCATCCATAACTGCAGAATGAAAACTGTAGTGAACACTATCTATGTGACAAAATCAAATTGCTAGGGCAAGTCACAACTGCATTGCTTGAAAGGACAAGCCTAAAAGAGAAATTGAGTTCGTTTGGTCCAGCTGCATGTCATCCTCTGTACAAGAGTCATATTGTAGTAGAAAAATGATGAGAGCATTATGCAGATGTACAGTATAAGGTTATACAGAATAGACTGTAGGATAACAGATTACAAGAGACTAAATATTTCTTCAATCCCAATTAAAAATAATAAATTTTTTAGAACATCATGGAAAGGCAACAGAATGATTATTGTTTCTGATTGACAGTAGAAGAATATCTCTATCATAAATCCTGTTACATGGAATTTGACAATAGGTGCCATAACACAGTCTTTCTATACTGAAATTCGACCTTTGATGCTGTTTATTTATTCTGCATAAATTTACTTACAGAACTGTACAATATATTTTAAGTAGGGTAATGTAGATTTGAGTTATATAGAAAATAAAAGGGTCAAAGTTTGCTATGAATGATACTATTGTTATGATATTTAAATATAAATGAAAATGAAAAATGTAGATAAGAATAATTATAGTAATAATTAAAATATAAAAATGTTATACTGGTGTGAAACTTCATGGAATTCCACTGGTAAAATATTTTTATATAACCAAAGAATGTATAGAAAATGATAACAAAAAATGTTCATATGCAAGTCTTTGTCATCTTCCTGCTTTTCCAAACAAAGATGAAGTGACTTATTTCAAAATAAAAAAGTACAAGGTATTCTCCGAAAGTAACACCTCCTGTTTTATTATGTTGGCTCATGGTATTGTAAGTGGATATTGTATGGCAGTAGAAGTTGAACCTTCCTGACAACATTCCGTTAGATTTTATTGCAATGCATCTGATGCCAGCTGAAGGGCAGTCTGACAAAATGGTAGGTAACAGCACTTCTTCTGAGCTCAG
>WBMW01006191.1:0-105212 GCA_013396635.1 Penelope pileata
TCTGTGATTCTGTGATTCCTATAAAGTCTCCTACCCAAATCTCTATTCATTACTTGCAGCAAAACGATGCTGATATAATGTATAGACCAGGAATCCATCATAGTTAATGACTTGACTATAATGTGGTAATATATTATGGAAGCTTAGATGAGGGAGCATAAGGCAATGGTTTGAAAGGAGCATACCACGTTTTATCTGCTGATGGCTGTAGCAGCTCAGAGGCTAATGGCTACTCTGCCTCCAATGTATGCATTCAAGCATACACAAAAAAAAAAAAAAAGAAAGAAAAAACAAAATAATATTCCCCATACATTTTTATTATTCTTTTTAATTAAATTTTTCATTCTTGATATGAATACTTATCTCTTGGGATAATCTCCATCCTCTGTGCTTGCAGACCCCTTTTTTCGGAAGGGCTTGCAACCACAGCTTGTGTTGCTTTGACTATTGGACAAGGTCTGCAGCAACAATGTGAAATTCTGACCCACTAAAGGGACTGCTGTCTTAGGCAAGTGAGGAACAGGCAAAAAGGTTTCAGGCACAGCATGCAAAGAAGAGGTTGTTTTTGCAAAAGAAACCAAAAAAAAAAGAAGTATAAAAAGAAAACGAAAGATTACCACCCCAAATTAAAAAGTAATTATCAGTTTATATTATCAGTTTATTTTGCCCAAGAAAGCTTGAAAGCTTTTGCTTCAGCTTGCACTAAATCACAGAAAGACAGGCAAAAACAACAAAAGGAAGAAGAAAACAGCCTATTTTCTTATTCAACATGAAACAGCATTAGTAGGCATTATAAATGGTGGATACAAAAGGAACTGGAATTGATTACGAAAGCCTTAGTCAATACTGCTTAGAATTTCCATTACAAATGTTTGTTTTCAATTAGTTTGTAACTTTACCATTACCTGTGTTTGATAAAAACTTTTTCTTGGAGTTCTCTAAGCTGGGGTAGACTGTATAAATACTTCTATGAAACTGAGTTAAAGGTTACATAAAAGCAGCAGCACAGATCCCAGTTTCAAATAAACATTAAGAGTTAGGGCAAACACTTTGACAATTAACCACTGCCAACCTCTGACTTACTATAGCTGAATTTCTAATGCTACTTTTTTAGACTCTACTGGCAAGTGCAGTAATGTTTCCAAAGTTTTCATAACACACTGCTGTCAGAGCATGTCCTATATTTCCTCTTTGCCCTAGGTGAGATTACTTGTGAGATTACTTTCCATTTGAAAACAGTTCAGCCATCTGCAAGGACAAATGAAGACAGCAAGAGCCTGATTAAAAATAGTTGAGAGGATATGGTTTTTCACACAGGAAGAAGTGTATCTGTGGCAATGTTTGCCGAAACATCTTGCAGGTGATAAGTTCACAGGAGTTCAAAGGGAGGTAGAAATCCATCAGAGGTTACCGAGTACTTGGAAATGACATCTGGTTCAGAAAGAAAAGTGCTGAAGCCAAGAACTTTCTGGCAGGTGGCAGGGTACAAAAAACCAGGCCTACCCAGTGCCTCTGAGTATTCAACGTCCTTATGTCCCTGTGTGGTTTCTGCACTGCAAGAGGCTGCCAAGAGCAGAACAGTCTGCTCGCTGTCCTTTCTGCCTCCTGCACAGCCTGCAGACAGTGTTCTCCATTCCCTATGCACAGCCAGATGCTGCAGACGCCTGAGCAAGCTGGTCCAACCACCTCCCAACCCATCAACAGCAGCAAAACAGCCTAAAATGTCAGCAACAAGCAACAGAACGTGGCAGACAGAGGTCTGCGATGTTGTGGGTTTGAGAGACATGCAGTTAGTCTTCAGAACTTTCAGAATAAAAGAACACACTCAGTTCTTCTGCCAGTCTTAAACTTCTTGACGGATCAGATTCAGAAGCCCAGAATTCTGGGTCTGAACACTGTGCTGATGAACACCTCTATATGACACTAGACAGAGTGCCATGTGTTCCTTTATTAGTGCATGCACAGGACAATAATTCTGTCCATTTACAACACTGTCTTAGTATAAGCAGTAAATATTCATGCTGTGATGTAAAAGCTATTGGTTTCTCTCTGTCCCTTTATCAGACTCAGTGTAATATTCTTGTCTGTGTGAAACAGAAATTCACAGTTTCCCTTTCATGTAGTCTATTGGGAATCTTGAGAATAGGCAGCAGTGTTTTAATCATTACATGTTAATAATACAGTGCAATTAGTTTTGTTTTAATTAATCCTGGCCACAAACTGATCAGTGTGTTGGTCTGCACAGCCCAAGATGTATAATGCTGTGTAAGTTACAACCCTGCTGAAGACCTACACATGTTGGAGCAGTGTATGGTAAGACCAGAGAAACGAAAGGAAAATAAATACCTTCCTTCGACTCAGCTAACTTCTCCCTAAGGAACTAATTGATGTGAGATGAGGAGAAATGCTAATTTGTAAGTCTAAAGGCAGAAAGATTAAAGGAAGCCTGAAAACAAAGGAGGTAGATAGATAAAAACAGAGAGGAGAAAGTCAGGCCGGTCTCTAATATCATCAATAGATACATTCAAAGCCCCTTTTCTTTGGTGCATTAAGCTGCGGTGCTACAGATTTCAAACACTGCACCTTTTTATGATACAGAGGCTTTCTCAGTGCGGAAAATTCCGGTGGTGAGCTAATGGCTTTAAAAAGATGATTAATGAGGCTCCTTTAAGCTGTCGATGGGGTCTCTGTGACATTGTGCTTTCAGAGGTTTTTTTGTGTGTTCCAAGAATAAAACATCAAATTCTATACCCTTCTTATCCCTTTTTGTCTTTGGTACAGGAAGTCCTTGTAATTTTTGGGAACTTGGAAGATGTAGTGGGAGAAGAAAAACAAATTTCCTTCAGTTTTATTCTATATCCATAAATGTCTACTTCTGATAGTAATTTACTGGGACAAAGGGATCTTTCATCTTAGCAAAATATTGGGTTGCTTACCATTTATATCTGAGCAAGACTTCATGGGAGAACCAAGGTACTTACTATGTCACAGAGGAAAAATCAGACTTTGGAAGGTTTGGATGGCCTTGTATGAGTGCCTACAGTTTTTCTTTGAAAGCACATTTAGCAGTCCAGCTCTAGAGGTCCTTTATGCACATGTTGCACATTAAAATTCCCATCTTCCTATTTTGGAAACTAGAATATTTACGCTAGTGCTGACATCAAGGCAAAAGAACAAGATTGTTTAGACTGTGTGAAAGCTTTGAGACTTGGTTAATTCATGTTCAAAATTTTCTTTTCTCTCCCCATCCTGCTGTCACATTTGAAGGCAACATGTGCCATGCAGAGGTTTTCTAAAAAATGTGTGTTTAAGCTCCTAAAACTGGCACAATTCCTGTGTTCCTGGATTGAAATATTATTTTTCCAATAATTTCATCTTCTAGACATCTTGGTTTTGCACCCTGTCTGTCACTACCTTGGTCTGTACCAACGAGTGAAAGGAGCCACTTGTACTCACTTACGAGAAAGAAGTCTCTGGATGGCAGCAAAGCATAGCAAAGCTTCTGCTGTTTCATAGGAAGAATCTGTTGAAACTGATTTAGATCTATCTGATTTAGCATACTAGTAAACATTTCTAATTCTTTTGGCTGCAGCTGTTTATTTTTTTCTCTTTAATTGAAATCTGATACAAATCTCCTAAAGTTTGTCTGCAGTGTGTTAGAAACAAATGGAATTTTTTGCTTCCATGGGACTGTACCTTCCATGTTTAGTTGATACTAGGTACATTTTTATTTGCTAAAATATAAGTAAGTATTTGTCATTTGACTTCTCCTTTTTTTGGATCCTACAACCACTTTCAAAGCGTGAATTTTACTTCTGACTTCTGAGCCTGACAGCAACCAATTTCTACCCAGCAGCAGAGGAGTACACATAAATGTTGTGAAAGAGCAGTTCTTCATGGCATGGTGGACGTGGTTCCTCCAAGTGTGTTGTCTAAATAGATACCTTGATCTTCTCTTCTTCCCTGTTACTAGAATCCTGTGTTTGAGAAGGACGACCAGAAAGAAGGCTAGACAGGGGTCTGTCCTGGGGCTGGTGCTCTTTAACATCAGTGATGGGACTGAATGCACCCTCAGCAAGTTTGCTGATGACATCAAGCTGAGTGGTGCAGTTAATACAGCAGAAGGAAGGGATGCCATCAAGAGGGACCTCAACAAACTCGAAATGTGGGCCCACGTGAACCTAATGAGGTTCAGCACAGCAAAGTGCAAGGTTCTGCACTTGGGTCAGAGTAATCCCAGATATGTATGCAGACTGGGAGAAAAACTCCTTTGAGAGTAGCCCTGCTGAGAAGGATCTGGAGGTCCTGGTGGATGAAAAGCTGGACATGAGCTAGCAGTGTGCTCTTGTAGTTCAGAAGGCCAATGGTATCCTGGGCTACATCAGGAGAGGAGTGGCCAGCAGGAACAGGGAAGTGATTGTCCCCTTCTGTTCTGCCCTCGTGAGGTCCCACCTGGAGTACTGTATGCAGCCCTGGGGTCCCCAGCACAGGAAAGCCATGGAACTGTTGGAGAGGGTTCAGAGGAGGCCGCAAAGATGCTCAGAGAGCTGGAGCACCTCTCCTACGAGAGCTCTGTTTACATAATGCAGACGCTTTTTATTTCTTGCATTTTACATTGCACGATAGCAGTTCACTAGCTAGCTACTCAAGTCACCTGGAGAGAAATCAGCTTCCGAACAGTCTCTTGCACACAAAAGGTATATAGCAGATCTGTTCAGAGTAGAATATATTTTCTCATGAAATTAATACATTGCTGATGTAACAATGACACAATAGAAAGTCCCATTAATTCTTCCTTTTTATTATTTTTTTATTTTTTAAGTGTAGAGTTTTATGTTGCTCAGAACTCTGAAACAGAGATGATCACCTTTTGGTTTGCTTGTTTGCTTGTGTTGTGCAAGGGTCTGCTGGGCTAAATGAGCCATACCTAGTGCAAGAAACACAAAGCCACTTTTCCCAAGTGGAATAGCAGCGTTGCATAACAAAGGAGTAAAAGTGTAACCTGACATTTCACCAACATTTAATATATAAAAAACTTCTAATCAAAGCCAGCTAGAAAAAGTGTAACTGAGCTCAGCTTCTCTACCGTTTTTGTAGCTATTGTCCTCTTTGCTCTTCTGCTCCCATCATCCTCATGCATGGTCATGAAAGGGTGTGTTTGATGCCAGTTTATGCAGTGCCCCAGTGCACTCTGCTGGAGAGTAAGGGCCCACTGCAGTAATCTAATTGTCAAGGGGGAAAAAAAAATAGAGAAAAAAATTTTTCTTTTTCTGTAAATATCAATGTAATCTTCTACTCAAAAGCTGACAGATTTCTTCTGTCAGCCTTCCAATATTGAGAAGGCAAAGAGTGATGATTCTCTGCATTGCTAGGGAAATGATAAGAAATCAGCTTAATTAGCAAAATTAAACTATTGCTTTGCCAGGAAAACATCTTCTTTCTGGAGACAGTGATGAATTTCCACCCAGAAAAGTGTGGAACCTTCCTTCCTCTAAGCTAATGTTGTTTTCATTATTGCAATTGTGGTTGTCACTGTTATTACTAACCTGTTGGATAAATGTCGAGAATCATAGAATCATAGAATGGTTCAGGTTGGAAGGGACCTTAGAGATCATCTTGTTCCAACCCCCCTGCCATGGGCAAGGACACCTCCCACTAGACCAGGTTGACCGAAGCCCCATCCAGCCTGGCTTTGAATACTTCCAGGGAGGGGGCATCCACAACTTCTCTGGGCAACCTGTTCCAGTGTCTCACCACCCTCACAGTGAAGAATTTCTTCCTTATATCCAGTCTAAATCTACCCTCTTTCAGTTATAACCATTATCCCTTGTCCTGTCATTATCTATCCCTGTAAAAGGTCCCTCCCCAGCTTTCCTGTAGGCCCCTTCAGGTCCTGGAAGGCTGCTATCAGGTCCCCCCGCAGCCTTCTCTTCTCCAGGCTGAAGAGTCCTAACTCTCTCAGCCTGTCCTCGTAGGGGAGGTGCTCCAGCCCTCTGATCATCTGTATGATTTTCACAGTATAAGTTTGAAAGCTTGGATCCAGAACACTGAATTTCCCAAGTTTCCAAATACACCAAATCTGTGAATCAATTGCATTCACCCTACCTACTAGGATGCTGCCTTGGGTTGCCAGTTAATAACATAGTTCTACAGTTCAAAGCAGGTGTAGAAAAGATGCAAGAAAAACAAAATAGGAAGTAGAAATTCAAATGCATGCAAGAAAACAACGTGTTTTTAAAATACAGTAACATACATAGGCTTTTAAGAGTTTCTGGAATTTGTGGTTTGCATACAACTCGTCCAAGGGCATATGGTATGAGGAAGAGGGGAGTCTTAACTGGGGAAATCAGGTGATGTGTAAACTTGACAAATTTTGAAAGCCATGTTTTTTTCTGATTTTTCTCCAAAGTGGGGTAAAAAAAAATCAGCCTCACTCAGTACCTGCCTTAGCTCTCCTTAAACAAACAAACAAACAGAAAAGAACAGCAACAACAACAAAACCCAACAAAAAAACAACAGATGCTCTTCTGAAATTGGAACAACTCTTAATTCTCAATGGCTTTCTACAAGGGTAGTTGTCTAGGGGGAACTGAGCAATAAAAGAATGACAGTGAGTTGTAAGCAGGTGTTTACAACTCCTGGGAAAGTGTGACATCATGGCAAAGGAAATGCAGTGTTGGCACTTGCCACGCAGCACTCTCTGAGGCATTTCTCTCTATTCGTGTATCTTTTTGTATGCTATTTTGACTGCCATTTCAAGAAAGAGGCTTTGGCATCATTGTGTGGCTTTAAAAGATTTTAAGATACATCAAAATAAATAAACAAACAAAAGGTAAAGTAGAAATAACAGCCAAATTTTATTTAGTTTTAAGAAGGAATTTGCATGGGAAATGTTGTATAGTCCTCTTTCTCAGCTTTGTTTCCTCTGGAATGTGTATTTCTGGTAATAACATGTTGCTGGGTTTCTATGTCTATTTATTGTCCCCAGACACTGGCAGATTCAATGTAAAATGTTCTAGGCACAGAGGCTGATGCTGCTGCATCTCTCCGGGAGTGGAGTAGCAGAGCAGCCTGTTGCAAAGCGAACTGGGAAGTAGAAAAAAGGATTGGGATCTGTTTCACTTGTTTCTTTGAATTGTTTCATTGAACTGTGTGTTTTATGGTCACTGTCACATAATGAAGCATTAAGTGGATAATGGTGGGGAAGTGTTGCATATGTATTTGAATTGTTTGAATTTTTCCTTCAAGAAGTTAATAATTTTTTTTTTTATAAAAGATGAAACTATTTTTGAACTACGTTTTTTTATCCTTGCTACATTACAGGAAAAATTTAAGATGTCTGGCGTAATATAATGATTTGCTATGCTTTACTAAGACTTTAAATCAGAGAATGTAAAAAGTGCTAATATAATCCATGCTCTTCAATTTGGTGTGATTGATGTAGATCACTAGATTGATTTATGTAGTTAGCAGCTCTTTCAGCTTTTAGATAAAATGTGATAAAAACCTGATTTCTTTCTCCCATCTGCCCTTAATCTACTGTTTCTTTCAGATGTACTCTGCTTTCATGCCGTTCTTTTCCTGTTGACCTGGTATGTTTTGCTCTTGAGTTTCAAAGCATGGCAGTGTGAATAAAACTATTACCTTGCTGTTTACCTCATGACAAGAATTGCTAACTTTTGTTCCCTTGGCCTGAAACTACACCCTGTTGCATACTGGAGACAAAGGTGCTGCAAAGTTAAACAGCAACTGCTGTGATAAAGTTTTTCTTCTTTGTTGTAAACAAATGGTTTCTAGAGAAAAACTATGAAGTGTTACTCCAAGTCGGTAATTTTAATTTCAAAAATAGAAACTATAACAACGAGAAGTTATTGCCATTCATTCTCTGCTTTATTTCTTTCCGAGGTACAGCAGAAACCAAAAGAGTTTTTTTTTTGTGAATGATTAAAACATGTCTAAATTGGGTTGTTATGCCTCTGAGCCTCTTCTTGAGCTGCTTTGACAATCCTCAGATTTTGGAAGTGTCCATGACAGGGATAAACATTTTTGGAAACAAGTAAAAGTCACCTCAGCTTTTAAATTATTCATGTGCTGAATCTGATAAAGTTATTTGGATTCCTTACTTGTATGCAGTTAGAAGATTATTACTTTCTGCTGTTTGTAAGCATAATGTGAAGGTTGGTAAAATGATCCTATAACCATTTCAAGGAGAGAAATACAGAGCTGTGTGGAGTATGAGTGACCTGATGCTTTTTTTGTAACAGTGGTGGTAAGGCTGAAGCTAAAGTGCAGGAGCCATTTTTTTGAATTTTCTTTCACAAGAGAGCTTTACTTTATTCTGGTATGGAGGAAAGCCTGAAATTCATTTTAAGATGGGGTAACATTCTCATAGCCAAATTGAGAGCTGAAGTGGAGGGTTTTTCTCTCATTTCTGTCCGTTATAAACTTAGTATATTGCAAGACCACTGACAGAAAACAACAGATTGATCTGAAAAATGAGCACTGTACTTACACTATCTTAGCTGTTTTTGGGTAAGAGCATGCAAGTGAACCGTAATGATTTTTGATTAAGATGATTGTGATGTTTACTTCACTCCTACCTTCTCTTGAATCATTCTTACGATGACAGTAGCAGTTTGCACTGCCAATGTTACTTGCATATAAATGCTGGTAAGTTCTTGCTAACACTGTGCCTGGTTGTTCTTCCTCTAGAATGGCACCACCTTCTTTCCCTCCAGGTGGTGGCTGGAATTCTGTAACATCATGTTTTATGGCAACACATTGCTGTGCTGTGCCTTCTAACACTTCCAGAGCATAAATAAAACACATTTTTCAGATTGGTAGCATCTTAAACGGACTATGGCATGTTACAATACAGTTAACTATATAGCGGAGTAAATGGATCACCCTCTGACATTCATGGAAATATTTCTTTGTATTACTGTGGAATTTGGATGTTTCCACTCATTTAGTGTCCATCTATTGATTTGAAATGTGTCATTATAGTTGGACTAGATGATCTTAGTGGCCTTTTACAACATTAACGATTCCATTATTCTATGAAATAGTTTTTCTCCTTCTTTTTCTGGGTTCCATAAATATATCAAAGAGCTAAAAAAGATTTATTGGCACCTGTAGTTCTGCACTCCTTCAGAAGTTTGTTCTAGAAATAAACATGTCATATTGTGTTATGTATGTATGCATGTAGGTGCTTGCATTTTAGGAATTTTCCAGGATGGGACTGGTCCTGTGATCTTACCAGAGGCCATTACTCAGAGTTGGTGAGGCCACACTTGGAATACTGTGTCCAGTTCTGTGCCCTGCAGTATAGGAGAGACATGGACACACTGGAAAGAGTCCAATAAAGGCCTACCAAGTTGATGAAAGGCCTCTCCTATGGGGAGAGGTTAAGAGATCTAGGAGTGTGCAGCCTGGAGATGGGGGATCTCATCAGTGTTTACAAATACTTACTAGGAAGGGTGCAATTCAGATTGCACCAGGCTTTTTTTTTTTGCCCGCAGACAGGACAAGAAGCAAAGGGCACAAACTGGAGCATGGGAAGGTTTTATTTTTTTGCTCAGATTTCGATACTGTTAGATTACTGAACACTCTTTGCTACAAATAAGCATTTCTAAACTGGCCTAACAATTTCCTTTCCCACTTTTAAAGATTTTTTTAAAGTTATATTGACATAGAATGAAACAGTCTGACTTTGACCAACAAAATACTCCATCTGTTTTTCACATTAGTGCTGTCCAATGTGATCCTATAGCAGAAAGGGAGAAAATGCAGGCTATGCTGTAATGAGAGCCAAAGAATTTTCCAAAACCACCTCATCAACAGCGGAAACAAGCAGTATATCCACTCTATACTGTCTGAAATGGCCAGTAAGGAAATTAGCTCATTTTATTTGTATTGCGAGGAATCCCTGTCAACTCAGAATATTTTATGTGTAAACCAATTATATTTGGTGACATTCCTGCAGTGAGCATGTCACAAAAACAGTTATTTTAAAATGTCTGATTTAACTGAAAGAATGGAAAATGGAAGTGAGTGAATCCGCATGTGTTCACAAGCTGATGGGACACATCTCTGTGTATTGCATTTAGAAGGGAAACTATCCTTTAGACCAGGCTATGTCCAACCTGTGGCCCGGGGTCCACATGCTGCCCAGCACGCCTCCAGGGATGGGACATCCACAACCTCTCTGGGCAGCCTGTGCCAGAGCCTCACCACCCACTGAGTGAAGAATTTCTTCCTAACATCTAACCAAAAACTCCCCTCTTTCAGTTTAAAGCCATTCCTCCTTGTCCTATCACCATCTACCCATGTAGAAATTTGGTCTCCTCCTACTTTCAAGCTCATTTTGAGTATTAGTAGGACACAATGAGGTCTTCCTGCAGCCTCCTCCAGGCTGAACTCAGCCCCTCAGTCTTTCTTAATAGGAGAGGTGCCCACCCCTCTGAGCATCCTTATGGTCATCCTCTGGACCTGCTCCATCAGCTCCATGTCTCTCTTGTGCTGGGTGCCCCAGGTCTGGATGCAGTACTCCGGATGTGGCCTCACCAAGGCAGGACAGAGGGGGACAATCACTTCCTTCTCTCTGCTGGCCACAATTAAAGGAAAGGATTTTAGCCACACAGTTATGCTGAAGAGGAATTTAAGCTATGCTGTTATTACTTAAGTCTATCAGAAAACATGTCTTTACGTGAAAGAACAAATATGAATATCAGCCCACTATCCATCACAAGAAATCCATGTCAGTCCAACCTTCAGATAGTATTATTTTGTTTTCTGAACTGAGTAGAAGTTACATAAAGCAAGCAAAACTTTGGAAAAGGTACATACATAAAGCACCAAAGTCCTACAATTTGTAGCCTACCAATTCAGATTTTCAAAATTCTAAATTTAGTATCAGACATAGTTACTTTTGTGTACCAAAAATCTATGCCTAACGTATGTTCTTTTTATCTTCAAGTTTGTTTACATCTTTAACTCCCTTTTCATGTAATTCCTCCTCCACCTCCACATTTTTTCAACACAGGGCCTAAATAAGCAATTACAATTAAGCTGTGTTTTATGCTTCATTTTCTGCCAAATCACTCTTACAATGCAGCACAAATAATTAAGCCATTGTACCTTTTACCTGTGCAGCCTTTCTTTCTTATTCAATTTTCACTTGCATGCCAAATTAGTTCTTCCTAATTAGCTATTTACCTCAATAATGAGGCACATCCTGGAACTCAGTAGAAAGGAATTCCTATAAAGTTACCGCCTACAGAAGTCTGTCAAAGCAAAATAAAATCTTTACCCCTGCAGAGAAGAGGAGAATGAAGACATTAAAAGGAAACTGAGTATATTTTCTTGTTTGTTCTTCCTTTATGAAATATTTTTCTAATGTTTAAAGGCTATTTTTTTTAAAAAATCTCTGTTCCATTTGTTATATAAAGTGAAGATTTATGGTGTTAAAATAATTTGGCTCTTATTTTTGAGATTGCTTTTTCTGTTTCCATTGCAAAAAGGGTTGGAAGTAGTGATCTTATGTACATATGGCATTGCATGTAGATTGTTACAGAGGAATCCTTGGAAGATATAGATAATATTCTCAGGTCTGACGAATTCTTTAATCTATTTGAAAAGGATCAATTACAACAAATACTAGTGGCTAATAGGGCTAAAGCAAGAGAAATAGAAATATCAGAAGGGTGCAGAGGTGAGGCAAGAGCTGCAGTGCAAGTACTGGATTGTTCCAGATAGCATTTCTCATGGAAATTAAGATACTTCGAAGAAATTAAAAGCAAAACTACATGTATCTTATATCCATATTCTATTTATTTCATTGGAAAAGAGTCTGATAACACCGCTTTGTAAGTTTTCTGAGGAACGCGCTGTTCTCTGAGGTGTGGACAAAATATTCATACCCCGGTTTTAGTGAGAGGCATTCTGTGGCTATGTATTTCAGAAAGGTAAGCTAGACGTGTGATTAAAATTGAATTACTTTCTGGAACCATCAGAGGAATGATTCCAAATTCTTTGGAAAGACTGAACTTTTGAAATTTGACTCACTTTACTCGCCAAATTAACTCACATTACCTTGTGAAAAGCAGTGCTTGTAACTGAAGAAGAGAAAGGAATCTGAGGGTACATATATCCATCTCTTCACAAAGCAGTTCAGCAAGTGAAAAAGAGAAAAAAAAGGATGAGACACAAGAGTGCCTTTAAAATCAAATACATCTTTATATGTGTGTGTGTGCATAAACGTATGTAAAAGTCCCATGTTGTAAGAACGTACAAATAAAACAAGTTACCACGTAAGTGAATAGCAAGTAATTCAAGACAGAGGACTTGAGAAAGAAGTTTGCAGCTGAGAAGTCATGATCTGGGTCCCAAATGCTGTGCTATGCACAATGCTTTACTTTTCTAACAATCCTTCTCCAGAGTATAGCTTTCCAAGGCTACAGCATAAATTTCATCCCCAAAACATTGTGAATTCTCCAAAAAGGTTGGCTACTGCCAGCAGCTGCCAACAGGTTAGAACAGAAAGTTCAGAGAGTTTACAGCTTTTCTTTATGGCCTTCGATGACCAAACTGCACTAACTACACAATAATGCAGCAGACAATCTAAATGTGCATAGGCTGGCACTGAACCACCAGAGATGCTATTTAGTAGAGCTGTAGGGAATAAATCCTAAAAGCAGCAGCTGCTTTTCATACAGAAGTGTTCTTAGCTTGTGACATATAAGCAGCTTACAGGTAACATGAAGCAATGAACTCAAGCTAATAATCTCTGCCTAATAAATGTTTAGAGGGTCACTCTGTAAATATAAAATGTATTTCTTGATTCTCTGGAAATAAAAGTGCATCTTACTGAGACACCTGCGTTAATCTGGGTGGATGGTCAATGAGAGCCAGCTGTCTTAGTCCCTGCGTGGTGGTTTCAAAGACATGCAGCAAACCCAGGAAAAAGTATGCAGAGATAGTGAAGAGGGACATTTGTGTGAAAAGTAGATGTAGAAATCTGCACCTGCTTGGGCATGGAGCATTGCAAACTTTTTCGAGCCAGGCTTTGCAATGGAAAGATAGAGAAGAAAGATAGAGAAGCTACTAAATCTTTGCAAGCAGATTTATTAGGAAATGACACGTTGCAGGAGGCTGAAATCATTAAACAAGCTCAATTTGTGCCATTCTTCAAAGGGGAGTTTATCTTCCAGATTATTATTCTTTTACTTTGATGAACAGATTAAGTATGCATCCTCCCCAGGAACACATCTGTTTGTTTTCTCTCTTATACTGGAAATATTGAAAAAGATTTGGAGGAAAAACAAGGACCTTATTACTAAGTTTGTTGGCCTTCAAGCTTAAAACCCATTTTTCCATGCTGAAACTAAAAAAACCCAGTCAAAATGTCAGCATGGGAGCAGAAGCATCACATAAGTACGCCATGATCTGTTCTCTCATTTAATATTCGAGAGACTAGATTGCTTGAAATTCTCAGTGTTGAAATCCTTCCATTTCCTATTGTGCGAGGCTTTTGTTCATGGCAGGAACTGTGCAGCTTATAGTACAGAATCAAAAATACACAGCCATGTTCTGAAATGCAGCAAAATGGTACAAATTCTCTCTGTCAAGCCAAACGTTTAAACACATCAAAATGTTCAAGTGAGTTTATTTTGTGCATTAAGGCTGAAAAACTTTTTATATAATCTCAGCATGACGCAACAAGTGGCATAGTGTTGATCAAGCTCAAATGTGTGTTGTTACCTGTGTTAATAGTGTGCAGTTCCAGTGATTGCAGCAGTGGAAACATACACTTCTTTCTCTTCAGTTGCCAGTTCTTATAGTAATGTTCTTGGAAATATAACCTGATTTTCTCCCTGTAAGAGCCAATTATTAATGATTATTTGTCACTGGAAATAATTTCTGATTTAGGTGTACTATGGGTGTGAGCAAGGATGTATTTTGGTGAGATTCAGACCTTTAAAATTAGTTTTCCAGATTATAAATACCTGACCCTCCTCTGTATTATTGTCTGATAATTGGTCAAGAGGAAAAACAAATTCTGAGGTAAGATCCATCTTGTCCTGTGAGAGATAACTGATATATGCCAGGTAGGATGTTGCAGGAGGTCTTTGATTTTGCGGCAAACTGTGAAATCAAGTCTTTAAATTCAGGATTCAGAGAACTAGAACTTTAATAGGTGGGGATAGGTCTTAAACCATCAACTAAATTCTCCTCTGGTTAAATACATATTGTAAACATACCTATAAACATATATAGAAAAAACAGAATTATGATCACTGTTAGTAAGAAATCTATGAGATCATGAAAATATATAGGAATCTCTTGTGAAAAAAATTGTTGAACTTGCTCCTAAGTTCATGAAAATTGAATTTCTCCTTCTGATGTCCGGCCCTCCATGATGTTACTCTTAAGTATGATCTGAGAGGTAAACAAATTTTTTCGGTCAGGAAAATGACTTTAAAAACCAAAAGACAGGCATAAATTTTAATTAACAATATGGTAAACAATACACATTTTATAAAAATGAGCACAGTAGAAAGCAGAGACCATAAAAGATCCTTTGAAAATATGTGTACCTGTGTTTTTTTATGGAGTCTTCCTATATGATTTTTTTTTCATTTATCTGTTAATAAAATGCATACTGATACTGTTTTTAAATGCAGCAACTGTGATATTTAATTTGAGTTACTCTCTTACGCTGTTTAGTCTCACAATTTGACCAGTGTTATTAGGATGGTCGTTTCTTTTCACATAAACTTATTCAGTTTTTAAAATGCGTTAAGGAACTTGTAGAAAAGCTTAACTATGATTTTCAGCACAGAAAACAGCTTGTTTATTTTCTGCTTGGTGTCGAGCTTGATAAGCCATTCAAGAGCTTTTGGAGAAGGGGAACAAAAGCCCAGTTCTTTGGTTAACAACCTGTCTCAAGAAATTAAATTACTTGTTCAAACCTGTTGCGGCTTGCCTGAAAGTTCAGTATCAGAAGTCCATAAGCCCCATTTTGCTAGTGAAAAAAAAGTTTTGGAAGCTCACCTTCGAAATGTCTGCATGGATTAATTAAAACCCACAGAGGTGATGACTTCACTTCCATTCATGTTTTCATGAAGCAGCAGAGCCTGAACCGTTTCCTTGCTTGCACATCTGCTGTTTTGCTGTATATGGCATCCTTCTTTTTCCTCAGGAGAAGGGCTGCTCCTCAGCTTCCAAATACCATAAAAGCAGAGATCCAAACTAAATATATATATATATATAAAGTAAAATAAACTAAATTGTAAATAATCCACTCTCTTCAGCAAGCCTTTATGACAAATAACATGAAATCCCTCAAAATATGCAGGCTTGCGTCTCTTAAGTCTGGCTGGGAAACAGCAAAACAGCTTCTCAGAGATGCTGATTTTGTTAGAAAGCCTTAAGAACAGGATAAAGAAACTAAAAGCCTCAAATATGGACAGAATTTGCTGAGAAAAATCATTAAGCCATATTTTGTCCCTGAAAAAGTAGAAGAGGTTTCAAAAGCATGCGAGTTCATGTGTACATGGGTGAGAGTTGTGGATTTGTACTGCAACATACTCAAACAAGTTGAAAGAAAGAGACAAAAATTTAATCCTATGTAATTTATTTCTTCCATGATTTGTTTTAGTCACGAAAAGCTGAGTTATTACAGTCAATAATGTAATTTATTGGCACAGTTATATTTGAGGCTAAGACAGCATTTACTCAAGCTTGCATGAGCAAATACCACATATCCCACTCATACTAAGTGAAAATCCACGTGAAGAGCCATAGAGGACCCTTATTGTTAGAGCAGAAGGTCCACCATGATCCAACTGTGTGTTTGCAGCAATATTGTCTGCTATTCTTTTTTCAAGGATGAGGGGATAGAAACGATGTCAAGATTAGTTTTTGCAGTGTTGTTGTGCAGAAGAGGTTTCCTCCTAGCCTTCATGCCAAATCTCAGCAAGCTGTTGAAAAAATGGAGCCTGACAAGCACTGTGGCTATCATTATGAGAACAGTTTTACAGGTACAACAGAAACTTTCCTTACAAAAGCCATTTGAAGGGAGACAGGCTTGTTTACTTAGCAGAAGGTTCAGAATTAATTCTTTTGCTTGTGTGTGTGACCTCCCACATCCATGTCTAAGGATCACCAGCTTCAGTTCTCATTAATGCAGTCTCAGACAGCAGTTTTATCTGAAATTAGGTAAAGCCATTTCATTTTCTAATCCACTTTATGGCCTTCTGATGGAAACAGATCACAGTGTGGAGATTAATGTCAGATGAATTTTCCGGACCATACTTTTCTAATATTAGGTGAGTGCTAAGAGAGTCTCAGCAAACACAGCGTTCCATGATGTAACTTCCACATTTTGATCATTACAAATTACAGATAGTGTAAGTAACTAAGGATCAAATTGTCTGCCCTAGCAAAGGAATGGTATTTATTTTTCACCAAAGAGCAGCACCTCTGCAAGGTTCCACCTAGAAGGTCCCTGAAGTCAAAGTAAAAATAGATTAATCTAGAGGTTTTGCAGAGACACAGGTGAGCACAAGACGTTTTAAGGCTAATACATGCAAGTGGACAGATCATTTCATAAGGAATGGTTTGAATGGCCATGAGGAATGATTTGAAGAATGAACTGCACGTCCACTACCATAGCATGTTTGCTTTGGAGACTGTGGTCTGCTGGAACTGCTCTCAAACCAGTGCTGTTTTCACATTAGCTCTGTGGTTTGGTTTGGATGATCTGAGTCTGCAGATAGGCAAATCTAGGAAACACATATGGGGGCTGCTCCGAAAGTAATGCCTCCTGTTTTAGTTATGTTGGCCTGTGACATCAGAGGTGGATGTTGGTGAGATGGCAGCAGAGGCTGAACCTTCCCACCCATCTCCCATTCCATGTTGTTGCCGTGTGACAAATGGCAGCAGAGGGGCACTCTGACACCATGGCGTCTGACATGGGAGTGCAGGTGGACCAAAGGCGTGGCACTGAATTCCTCCATGGGGAAACAATGGCACCCATTGACATTCATCAATGCTTGCTGAGCGTTTCTGGAGATCAAACAGTGGGTGTGAGCACAGTGAGGGGTGGTGTGTTTCAGCAGTAGAGAGAGTGGCAATGGTCACTTCTGCTGGTGCAGAAATTGACAAGTGGGGTATGCAGGCTCTTGTTCATCACTGGTGAAAACGCAGAGCTAGTGGTGATGGCTGTGTTGAAAAAGAGTTTGGTAGCTGAGAATTTTCTCTATCAAACAGTGTCATTGTATCTTTGTATCTGTTGCCTCTTCCATGGAAATAAACAGGAAGTATAACTTTCAGTGTGACCAATGTAGTTGAAAATCCTAAATCACAGGATAAATGCCATACATTTTATGGAGGCAGGAGGAGGTATTATCATATGAGGAGGTTTAAGAAATAGATGGAATGTACAGAGCCATGACCCAGTAACATGTTTTTGTTCTGTTTTGATTTCCCTCTAGGAAATTTTGTTCCACTGAAATATGGTATGCATAGGAAATATGCACAAGAAATCTTGTTAGTAGGACAAGATGGTTTTGGGAAAAAGAAAAAAAGAAAAAAACAGAGGAGACTTTATTTCATTTTAAAATTCTGTTATCACCTTATCACCTTTTCTTCATAATTATATCTTTTCATGCATGGGAATTGCAAGCCACAGTAATTTCCTTTGCTGTTCCCAGAGATAATACTCATCAAGCCCACAAAAAGCATGCTGAGGTACCAGAGGATAGGAGACTCGTGTGAGTAGAAAGAACATGCTTCATTTCAAAGATGCTAAGGAAAAAGAATTTGAAGGACTGAAATATACTTTATGGGGTATGCAGCTAGAAAGATCCAATACTGAAGAGAAAATACAGATTAAGGTCCTGATCAATGGGTAGTTAGTACTCACATGAAGCAATAAAGGAAGCAGTAGGGTGGGGATGTAAGAGATAACGGGGAAGACTGCTGCTTTATCAAACGTGATGAGGGAGGCCGGGCTGCATTTAGCTCCTGCTGCCTCACCACTTCCCAGCAGGTGGCATCGTGGGGACACGAATCGCTTCCAACTGCTAGTCTGGTGTTTCAACTCCCAGCTGAGAAACTGCATTCTCCAGCTGTCTTTTTCATGCATTTCCTTGGGGAGAGATGGCATCAGTTTTGTGAACTTTCGATTGCCTTGTAATACAGCAAATTTCCAAAATAAATAAATAAATAAACAAACTTCTTTTGCTCTGAATTAAGAAGCTCTTCGGCATTGGGAGACAAAGGCTCCCCCTGCCCTGACAAAATAAAAATCCATGCTGAGAAGTGTATAAGATACCTCTACTTCTCTTTCTGCTCCTTAGGGTAAAGTGAGCTATCTGAATGACATCACAGCAAGGAGTATATTTTCTTTTGAATGTTCCAACATTCCTTGTAGAGAGGAAACCTCAAAATACAATCTTCGGTCAGAAAAGACAGTGAAATATTAAGATCACATAACATCCTTCCCAGACTGAATTTCAGTGTCTGTGCTGAAATGTCAGGCACTGCTCATTGAAAGTCCCAGAAAAATGATGCCATTACACTCGTGATGATTGAAGTTGTACAAATCAGGATTCTGATGCTCACCTACCTAGCAGCTTTCCTAGCAGTAGAGGTATAGCAGAAACGTATTTCTCACCAAATTGCTGTTGGAATTAAAAATATATTCTCCAGAAACTTCAGCTGAGTCCAATGAGACTCCAACTCATAATTTCTCACGGCTTTGTCCCTCTATGACAGTAGTCACATATGAATACAATCTCATGGACTGAGAACTTTGAATCAGAAAGATATAATTTGCGTACTTGGAGAAATTTCCCTTTTGTAAGTATCAGCTTTTTAAAGGAGACATGCAATTTGTCATGAATGCTATGGCTAAGAGTTCAGTAACTAGGATGGAGTTATGTCATAGCCTGGGTTTAGCCAACTTCTTTAAGTTATCTATGTGTCTAACATCACAAGAAAAGAGTTTGGCAAAATAAATGAAAGTGAAATTGCTGAAATAAAATCTCAGAATCAGAATTTCTGCTCTTTTGGAAATGCACAAAATGTTTCAATTCAACCATCTTATTTATATTTGATTAGATAGCTTTAAAAAATGAATAAGAGCTTGGCAGTTTCTCATTTCCTGTTTAGTAGAACAAATATATTTTAGTCAGAAAATTAAGACCTACTGGAAAGCTGTTTTCATCCTGAGATTTGGTTTTCAAAGTTGGTTCTATAGGAAGATGTACGAGCTTATTTATGCCTAAATGTTGTCTGTAATTTCTTAATTTCTAACTATGAAAAGAGTTGCATATAGGTTGCTTATATGTCATTACTGTGGATGGTGGTTAATGTTTTGCATTTTTCATTTTAATAGGATTTTTAATTGATTTCACTTTATTGTCAATGGTGTGCCATACTTAGCATGGTGGACATAAGTTTCCTATGCATATGAAGGGTGTAGTTCAGGGAAATTACGCTTGTCAGGGTATTGTTTAGCTGATGTACTTTTTACAAACGATGCATGAGAGAGGCCAGCTAACAGAGGCATAGCTGAGAGGCAGCCAAGATACGCAGCAGTTTGCACAGCAGATTGCAGCGAAGGGACGTCAGCAGCTGCCTAGAACAGCAGACATGTCCACAGCAATTGTGCTGATGTGCCACAAGGGCACAGTGCCCAGCAGCTGTTGGGGCAAGTGTCCCTGTAACATCAGAGCGACCAGTCCATTCAGAGCTCTGACGGGAGGATGCAGTTCTTCGGGGAGTGCCTGGGGATTCTTGCTGAGGCTGGGCAGTGGGAGATAGTTTTCCACAGTGCACGAGGTGTGCCTTTGTTGGGAAATGGCACTGCCTACTAAAGGAGCTGTGGGAGCAGGTTGCCAGATCATGCAGCAATCATAGACAATGAGAAAGAGATGAGGCTGGTCTTCTCCGAGACTCTGCAGCTTCAGGAGCCTGAACCTAGAGCATCACGAATTAGGTGCAGATGAAGCCTGTGATTATTGGGCTGGGAAATAGACACTCTCATTGTGATGAAGGCTAGAAGTTTATCGCTTCTGGCATCAGGATTGCAGTGCCTGCTTCAACTGCAGATTGGCTAGTATTGAATAGGTCCAGTGCTTTCGCAGCAAAAGGCTGAGAACTTTGTCAAATTAAACATCCAATATGACTGAGCCTGAGCCCTGCAACAACAAAAGATGGAAGCAGCAAGTGATGGTGGTGAACAACTTCATGCTGTGGGGCACAGAGGCCCTCATCTGCCAAATTCACCTGTTGTATCGGGAAGTTTACTGCTTGTTGGGAGCTCACATTAAAATTATTGGGAAAAGACTGCTGAGGCTGCCATGGCACTAAGAATATTAGTCCCAGCTTCTTTTCCACACAGGCACCAATGACACTGCCAGACATCACCAAAAAAGCATGAATATGACTACATGGATCTGGGAAGGATGGTCCAGGGTACTGGGGAAGTATGAGAGGTGTTCCCCTTGGTCTTACCAGTGAGAAGAAAAGAGCTGAGGAGGAACTGATAGACTCGTATGGCCAACAAATAGCTGTGCAGCTGGAGTCCTGGGTTTTGGGTTTTACAGCTGTGTTCCAAATCTGATGGTCTAGATTTGTTTGGAAGAAAGGAGATCCACCTGATGATGTGAGACAAAAGTGTCCTGGCCACGAACCTGGCTAACGCAGTGAGGAGAGCTTTAAGCTAGGAATAACAGGAGAGGAGATGAAGATTCTCAATCAAGGAAGAAAGTGTTAGTGTGATCAACGTACCCTGTTCCTGATCCCTGGCAATATGGTTAGCACAGCCAACAGTAAGGTAAATATCCATAAAATACAAGCAGGCTATCAACGTATACCCTGCCCTCTTCTCTTTTTCCCTCTTCGGACCAAGCATGTGAGGACATTGTAGGCATGATGATAAGGGCATTAACATTATCAAAACCCAAGCACATTGATGGTCATTGACAGGGTGGTTAATCCCATCCACTTTATCAATACCCAGGTTCTGGGTTGCCAGGATACGGTGACAGCTGTTCTGGAACAGGGAAATGTAACAGCACAGTGAGCACTGTTTATAAAATCAAGCAACAGAAAGGTCTAAATGGGTCTTAATGGGGATTGCTGCTGGACAGCAGAAGCCATGATCCCACTGTGGCCAGGGACACCTCCACCATCATCTTCATCCTCTGAGGATTGAGTGAGTGACTTGTGTTCTTCTAGGTAAAGGCCAGGTCTATCCTGTGCTGATTGATAAGAACTTGACTCAATTTGCAGAGGGGCTAGGTGACTGGAAATGCTATTTAACTGAGAATTCTAGAAATTCTATCAGCTACGTTCAGAGCTAGAAATTGTAATAAGCTAAGTTGATTGTTAATTTTTTTTAGTGTAATAAATTCTGGTTATAACCACAATCCTGTGGCCAGTCTTTATTCTGCCAAAGAATCTGTCTGTCCTCCACAGTGTTTGGTGACAGATAGCATGCAAAGTGTGTTTTGTGATATGAACAAGAGGGATATCACCATCAACAAAAGAGCTGAAAGGTTCCTATGTTAAGCATATGCACATACAACAGAAAGTGCCCACATGATGGGTTAAGAGCTCAGCCTTTTTCTTTGGAAATCAGAATTCTAGACTGGTTGGGGTTGGCAGGGACCTCTAGAGGCCACCCAGTCCAAATCCCCATCACAATTAGAGCCACCCAGACCTGGTTGACCAGGGCTCTGTCCAGGTGACTTCTGAAGACCTCCAAGGAGAAGACTCAACAGCTTTTCTGGGCAGCTGTCACTCGCACAGCACAGAAGTGCTTCCAGGTCTTCCGAAGGAACCTCTTCTGTGCCAGTTTGTGTCCACTGCCTCTTGTTCTGGCATTTGGCACCACTGAAAAGAGCCACACATTCACAGAACACTGGTCTGCATGGAGAACTCCACAAACTCTCTGGGCAACCCATGCCACTCAGAGAACAAAGCTGACATGTTGCCTCGCCTGAGTAGCAGTCATCAATTCATTATTTAAACAGAAAAAAGGAAAAAATTATATACTTTCTTCCAGTCCAAATTTTTAATCAGAAAGTCAGTCTTAGTCTTTGTGATCATCTGGGCCACTGCAGAATAAATACTACTCCCTTTTCTTGGGATTAACTGAGTGACTCTGGAGTTACAAAACACGATACAGTTCACTTTGTCTTAAGTGTATGTTGTCATTCAGTACTAAAAGAGCATAGTACCTAAGATAGAAGTACCGCCTGGTCCTGATCATCCTATCTGCAGTGAAAAGGAGAGCCATAGAGCACTAGAAGTCAAGCTAGGTGTCCCTCAGTATGAGATACATTTACTTGTCACTAGAGGACGTCTCTCTGTAACCACTGGAGCCTTGACATGAGCAAGTTTTCTTCATTGTCTCCAGTAGTCAGCACACAGGTGAAGAGACACTGTTCAGATGTATTTCTCTTAGGTTCCATCAGCTGCCGTCGCTGCAGGCCTGTAAGAAACAGAAGCACTGGAAGAGAAAATGTCCTGTTCACGAGGAATACTGGCCTCTTGCTACTCAAGGATCTGTCACACACTTTGTAACTGCAAGTGACAGATCCCAAGTGCCAGTTTTCTTTGAAGTGTTTTAAGCAGGTTAGTTTAATACATCTGTTAAGAAAATATCATTTGGCATTATCCGTACCTAAAATGCCCTAAAATAGTATCTTATTAACTTTGCATTTAAAGTTCAGCACATTTGGAAAATACATCAAAAGCATTTTCAAAAGATGGCATTTCTACCTTTTGAATTTACCCTGAAATTTGTAGGCAAAGTTTCATTGTTTTATACCTTGTGAGACCACTCATTCTATTTGTAAATATGTTGTGAGAAATTCATGAAAATCAGTAAAGTTAAAAAATACATATGCATCATTCTAAGAGCAGATTCTGTATTAAGCCTTACTTAGGTGACAGAGAAAAAATCTCTGATTTCCAAAGCATATATATATATATATATATATGTAAATTTTCTTTTTAAGGTCATGCTACTTAAATAAATCTAAAATATTCTTGGACATTGAGAGTAACTCCTCTGTTCCAAAGAAGGTCTGGTGGTGCCTAACTCTCACCCCGCAGGCATTTGCTTAAGCTGCTATTAGCTGTCTTCAGTGACAGAAATTCTACAACTTCCTTACACCATCTATTGCCATCCTGATTAAATTCATCACCTTTTAAAATCAGGTCATTTCTACTGTGAGGTGATTGAGTTTAAGCTTCCAAGCATCCAACAATATTTTACTAAATCAACTTTTTCCAAGGTCACACAAGAACTTTGTAGAAGGGACTCCATTCTTCAGCCCTCATTTTTCCCAGTATTTCACGGTATTTCTCTGTGGTATGAGTCATTCCCATCAAAACAGAAAAAAAAATGGATATATGACTTTGCAGCTTTTCCCATGCAAGTTACACAAAGTACTCCCAGCTTTCAGTGGAATTTAAAAGGACACGATTTGTACACCTGCACTCATTTAATTAAGTAACAGGAGAAATTAGAAGTTAGGTTGGAAAAATCTTTTCATGATAACCAATTCATTGTCTCAAAGTAGCTTTTTCAGACTATCACCGTCTCGTTTCATCGAATCTGTTATGAACATTTCCAACGACAATGATGGATCTATCCGTAGTTGGCTTCTCAAAAGCTGTTTTTCTGATTCCTCTATGTGGGTGAAAGACCCTTGCCGCATTCTGTGATAGGGTAGTCTAAGACCCTGCCATCTGCCTCTAGAGAAACAGTATGGAAGAGCTCTGGGAGGACTTCTCCCTTCCTCCTTCCCCCACTTCCCCATTCCTTCCGAGCTCACTCCTTATCAGCAATTACACTTGTTGTAGTATTCTGTCCAATCACAAAATTTTCTCCAGCAGGAAGCTGGGTAGGTCTGTCAATCAGATGATGATATGACCCTTATTTTCCTTAGACCAGTGGGGCAGGTTGCCATTTCAGTACTGCTTAAAGCATTTATGCTCAGTTCATTCTTTCAAGTACTTCATCAGGTCTGGCAGGGAGATAGATCGATGTATCACAAGATCGCTGAGGTTGGAAGAGAATTACTAAAGAAACAGAGAAGTAGTTGAAATGTGGAATACTTTTCCTTGGAAAATGGAGTATGGACACCAAAATAAAGCAAGCAGCTATTAAATTAAATATATAAATATGTATACTCTCTTCCTTTTTTAAAAAAAAAAAAAATATTGCATTTGCTCGTCTCTGTAAGCTTTATCTTTTTAAACAAGGTGCTGGACTGTCCTGGCTGGCCATTCTTTTTGCCAAGTAGCAGAAACATCTGTGGAACCAGCACTAAAAAATGGGATATCATAATAGTTTAAAAAACAGACAGATTTCAATAGGGTGTACTCAATCAAATTTCAGCTAATTTGTTCCATAGTTAGACCCATTTCTCAAGTCCATTTCTTTCACATTTTTTTCCTGCTCCAAATATCCTCCTTTTCATATTCAAATTTCATGAAGTTTTCATTTCCCTACATTATATAATCAGCCTGTTCATCTGACTAAACACTAAAACCTATTGTAGATGAATCTCCTTCATGTAGAAAATATAGTTTCCATGCTTCTAAAGCCCATCTGTTAGCTTCACAGCACTGCAATAAAAACAAAACAAAACAAAACAAAAAACAGAAAAGCAAAGTTAAATATATAATTTAAGTATATAATCAGTGTTGTTATTTTCTTTTAATTCAGATACCAATGAGACTTCAAAAGGACGATGTGAAAATGTCAGGTGAGCATTCACAGTAATGGTAGCTACATTTTTTAAGAAAATATCCTTGGCAAAACATAGAGGAAAACAATTTTGGCATTTGCTTATTCTTGATGCTGTTATCCAGGTATGTCTGATGTCTCTGAAGCACACAGGAAGATGTAATTATAAAATTAGTTGTTCTGTCAGTTTGCATATTCAGGATATATGTTTAGTAGTTATTCCACAATTAAAATAACATTTATTTCTTCAAAGTTACTGTGAAGCATCTCATCAGTTGAATTAAATATGATTCAGCAGAGAGGTCTATGCAAAGCTTTTTCCAACTTAAAGCCAACTTTTAAGAAAAAAAAGTCAATCCTACATTCCCAAGTAGTTCACTGAATAACTGCATATTTGTTGCCTAAACTTCAGGATTGTGAACGGACACATTTTTCTGTATGCTTCTATAATTAATCTAATTTCATCCTGACTGTTGAAAGTGTTGCTCAAATAAGAATATCGCTAATGTTGCTTTAATGATTTCACAGGAATTCACTGCTCAGACCAATTTCCACTAAACCCTGAAAGAGTTTACCCACAAAAGAATCAAGTGTAATTGTATTAAGCTCTATCTCATACTGGCAGGAGTTTCTCTCTTATTAATTCTCACAGTTACAAAATTAATATTTCTTGTAAATACAATGAAGGCTTGCTAAACTAAAATATATGCTTTGAGACAGAAAATAGATACTAAACAAAACTTTATTTCAGCTTAAATCCTTCATTCAGAATATTTCCTGTTGCTGATCTCACTGAGCACCAAAGGCTTTTGAAGCTTTTGAAACATCAGTTTTCCTTCTAAATTTTTCTAGTGTTTTCTTCAGAAAGTTGCTGCTGATTATTCCTGTTTGCATGATCACTTAAATTTACTCCATCAAGGGAAAATGGCTACAGGACTCCAGTGTGAAAATATAAATATATATTATAGATTTACAGAAGGTTTCCAAGAAGGATTATTAGAAATTGTGAGGAATAATGCGTTATTAAGAAGCCTCAACCATTATCTCAGAATCCAATCCAAGTGACCAACATGTGGGTTTAGGTTTGGGTTTCCAGAGTTTATTGCCCCTTTTACGCAGTTTTGCTAGTGCTGACCTCTTAGCTTCAGCTTTCACAAGAGTAGATGTATGGAGAACTACAACACTGAGGAATTTCTCTGAGCGATAGTATTTTCAGCCTATGCACATGAAGAGATCATCAGATATGCCACTTTTTGCCATAGGGACAAGGCATAATACAGACTTTCATCACTGTATCTTGTTTAGAATTGCATGAAAACAAATGCACAGGGCAACTAACTGTTTTTACACAAGATGTTGAAGGAAGGAGGTCTTCTAACCAAAAATAAGTATATAGTAGGTAGTATTTATTCAGTTTGTACAATGTCCACCATCCCTTCTCCCAGATCAAAAGTAAATTTCTAATTTTTATCATCTACCACAAAGTGCAAAATGTTTCCTTTCTTACAGTAGGTAGCTTTCATAGCCCATAGCTCTCATAGGCCACAACCTTCAGCCCCAGCCCAAGCTGCTGTTCCCCTTGAACTTCACTGTCACCTTGTCCGTGGACTGCGTTAGTCACATCCCACCTAATTATCTCCTTTTTACTGCCACAGAAAGAGCCATCGTGGTTAATGTTTTGCAAAACATCTATCAGCTCTCATCCTCTGCACATTCTCACCCTCTGCAACAAGAACCCACAATTACTTGACCCTATACCTTCGTTGCATTTGCTGGTAATGAAATACTGTTCACTTATTAGTGCATCTGAAGCTTTTTTTCCTCATGGCTGATCAGGCATCTGTTCCACATATTAAGATAGTCAATGTACAGACTTGTACAATTTAGTTCATCATTTTTTCACTCTGGAGACATCATCTATGTTACATCTCTGTGCCCACACACCGAATATCACGAGTTACTGCAGAAGGCACTCACAGCCTTGCAGTCATTTCTGCAAGGTTATTACAGTTCTTTACCCCTCTGAACACCTTTCCTACATTCTGCTTTAGAATTGGTGGGTGGTGCTCACCTCAGTCCTCAGAGTTTTGTACTTGGCAACATTCACACCAAATTCAGGCTGCTCAGCTCCACATTGTTTCTGTCCAAAATTCCACTGGAGTCATGGCTTCCAACTACAGTAGTGGTGATTAGCCCAAGGTAACTGTGTTTTGTCTCTTACTACAATCATGCCAGCTTTAAAAGGGCTTGGTTGACTTCAAATAGGTATCATCATTTACTCTGTGTTTTTACTTCAGCCACATTTACTTCTGATATGGCCACTGCTTACTTTTTTCTTAGTTACAGCTAGCTAGGGTGGATTTGTACTTCCATTACATTTGTCTAGCTTTCTAAGTTCAAATCTGTATGCTTGTAGCAGGCTGTCCTTCAGCATTAACCAATTCCAACCTTTCTGTGAATTTTCGCAGCAGGAGTGCATAGTGCATGTAAGGTGCTGACTGCCCAGGTTGATATTCTTTATTCAAGAAGCAACAATTCCACTGAGAACATTGCTAGCAATTTCTAGGTAGTCTAAGGTGATCCTCCCCTGGCATGATAATTAGTATTCATTTTGATACTTGATGAATGTTTATGAAAGACATTGCAAGGTCTTCACCCCACTCATTCAGTGTTCTCTTCATCTGAAAGATGTAAAATTTGTAAGATACCTGACATTCTTTCTTCTCCAGTCTTCTGTGCATCTTCTGACATTTTAAAGGCCAAGGCCTTTGCTGCCTTTTTTATTTTCTTAAGTATTCCTGCACATCTTTCTACCTGCAGGAATAAATTATACTCCTTTTCAGTACATTTTTGTTCTGAGTTTCTCTGTGAGTTCTTATTATTTAACGTTCTTTCAAAATGATCCCTCTGGGTGTTACTAATCAACTACTTATTAGACTGCAGAATATTGCATATTTTCTCTAGCAGAAACAATGATTTGCACTTTCTTTTTTATTCACTAGGAAGCTTGATGAGTGTGTAAAAGTACTTTTTCTCCTTTGTCACATAAAACATTCATTGCAGACTGCATTGTTAGCTACTGCTATGCTTCTTTTAACATACTTTTACACATTGTTGTGTATTGAGATAAGGGTTTGTATTCTGAAATAAAGGTTTTTCCGTCTCTTCCTTAACAATGGTGAAAACTGTCAATCTTTTCAAATTACTACTATTTGTTAACATAAAATATAACTTGTTAAAATGTAAAATATAGCACTAAATCAGCTCTGCAGTGGTATTATTTCTAGTTATGAAAAGTTTTTATTAATTCACGGAGTTCTGAACTTACTCTGAATACTGATGCCAACCTTACAGTCATTATGGCATGAAACTGAAGTACCACAGTTAGTCCTTTCAAAATTTTTTAAGATTTTAGGTCTATTTTTAATTAATTACAATTTCAATTTGTTATTTTTCAGTTGTGAGAAGAAAGATTTTTGCTATCTTTATTAACTGTAATTAAGAGATTTTGCATTGCATTGTTATAAGCACGGAAAACAAATATAGTAACTTGGGATAACAAAAGGAGACTGGATGTAGTGTAAAGGAATTCACTACAGCAGACAAAGCCAGATGTATCGATTTAGGGCAATGCACATTTATCTGATGAGGCAAATATTCAAATTCAAACATGTATCCTGGATTTATGCTGAGATGAAAAAATGTAGTCGCCAAATCCACTTTGTTTTATTTTGTACCTTTTAAAATAATCTTCTGTTTATTAGAAGCCCTACAACTTGTCTGTAATATTCCATTATAGTGAAATTGCTTTTTTCCATAATGAAAATATTTCAGAAGATAAATAACCAAATAAGGTACTTAAGAATCTATTTCTGCTCAATCTCTTATTTATCTTATTAGTTCTGTTCCCTATACACCAAGAAATTACACTACAATGCAAATTAAAAAAATAACATTGTTCTGAGCTGTTCCGTCAAGCTGAAGATTAAGACCCCTATATATTTGCTGAAATGAAAACACATGCTTTCAGGCATTATTCCTAAGTGAAATCTTTCTTATCTTACAAAATGTAGCCCAATATGAGCTGTAAAGATACATTCATTTGCCATTGTACAGTAAAAGCTTGCTTACAGATAATAAATTTTATGTTGACATTAACATTACAGTTCCTTTGACAACCTTTATTACTACGTTAGAGACAATGTTTGATTCTTCTAACTGTATCTTCTGTGCAGAATTAATCGCTGCCTTAGTTCAAATATTCATATTTAGCTTGTTTGTTTGTTTGCTTGTTCCCTTTTCCTCTTATTCTATCTGTCCCCTTTTGAAACATGACTACCAGTCATATTGCTTCAGTGTTTTGCAGTCCAGTCTCCTAAAATTTCCTAGAGAAAAAGGAGAGCATTTGTTCTTAAGCATTACAGAAGGATTTCAGAGAGGTTCTCCATCCATGAGAATATAAATTCTGTTAATCTGCTTTTATGTTAAACGGCAGATCCTTCTTGCTTATTGTGTCACATACATTTGCACTTTTAAGCAAAAGTCAGAGTACACAATAATACTTGCCTTAGTTTTCTTTTTCCCTTGGGAAGATTTCTTCCTTTAATTTGTCAAGTCAATGAAAATAATTTTGATTCCCTTGATAGGGCTGTTATGCATTTACAGTGGTGGATATAACATTAGTTTTAAAATCTTTCTGTCTACATTTTGTTTATCTCCTAGTAAGAAATTTGTTTTTAGGTATATAATTTGAAATTATGTTTTACATATTCATTACCTGAAATTAAGACAAAATTAGTTCAGCAGTCTTGGTGATCACACTGAACACAGAGTGAGAGGTTACAAGTGAAAGATGTGAGGACAAGTGTTTGTTTTGCTTGTACAGTGATTCTGTTTACACAGGAAACTGAACACTTGTGTACAGACGGGTGAAATTAGTTGTCCATTCTGGATAATCATGCAGGAAAAGGATACACAGTACACATACGCAGCTGCAGCAATGACCATAGCGATATCAGTACTCAACTGCTTACATATGATGTTGAAAACTCAGTATTTTCATTATTTTTACTGCTTCAGATAGATATTTTCTAGTACTACTTCAATTTATTTTTTTTAATTCAACAACTAACTATATACCAGCACTACCACTTCTGTGTACATGACAACAAAAATCAATGGCTTCTGGTCTTGGTTTCTAACTGAAACTTTCTCTCTTAGTGTCTGCTACAAAGCTGTGTTTTGGTTCTAGAATAACCAAAAAACAAGGCTGGTAACACCTGGCAGCACTGAACAGAGCCAGGGACATTTTGATTCTCAGTTCTGCCAGTGAAAGGGCTGGGGGGGTGCAGGGAGCTGGGAGGGGACAAGAATGGGGCAGCTGACCCAAACTGACCAAAGAGATATTCCATACCATATGGCATCGTGTAATATACGCAAGGGAAGTGAGTTGGGAGGGCCCGTTTAATTGGGGATTAGCTAAGCATCGGTCGCTGTCAGTGAGCGATTGCTTTGTACAATCATTTGTTTTGTATATAATTATCATTACTGTTATTTTACTCTATTTTCCTTTTCTGTTAGTAAATAGTTTTATCTCAGCCTATGAGTTCTACCTTATTTCTCGATTCTCTCCCCCATCCCAGCTGGGAGGGGGGATGGAGAGGTGAGCAAAAGGCTGCGTGGTGTTTTTAGGCCTGCTGGCTCAAACCACAACACTTCTACATTCTTGAAAACAGGAGATCCGGAAATATTAAACACTATTTCTTTGTGCATTTGAATGTTCAGTAGAAACCTGTCAATATTGTGGCTGAAATTACCTGTGGAGGGCAAGTTATAGATCAAATGTCTTGGTACAGTCTTAAAGAGATTTTTTTTTTTGCTGACAGATTGAGAGATGATTACGAATTATATATACAGAGTTGTGTAAACATATTACGAAAGAAGGATGAAAATGTTTCAATTGTCTGAAAGTAGAAGCATGCATTCAATATCTGGTGTTATATTTCTCTTCCATGAATGTAAATGATGGTGTATTTTCATGTTTACTTTGTGTGATGTGCAGAAAACCTATAACTCTTCATTAGGGTTATAGCTCATTCCATGTATCTAAGCAATACAAAGAAATTAAGTTTAAGTCTTCATACATCTTTGTGCAGAAAATGGTTGTTTTCTACAGTGAGCAATATTGGTGGTGTCCTTTTATGCCCAAATACGAAGCTTTCTGATCAGTTGGCAGAGTTGAAAAGAGGCACTTGACTCAAACTCAGCCTTATTTAGCAATCTGCTATTGTAAATCTTGCTCAGAGATTCTTTGAGGATTACTTCACAAAGTATTGTCTGCAAATAGCTGAAGAGACCTAATTGTTTTACCTAATCTTTTTTTTCATGTCAGAGAGTAAAAGAGGAATAAATAAGCCCCTTTCCTTTCAGTGGCAGTGGATAGTTAATTTGGCTCATTTGCACTGCAGCATTTCATTTTTAATGGTACAACTTGAAGCAGATCCTAGGATTTCTAATTCCCTGATGGTAGGTATTTTGTCTGCAGAATGTTTGGTAGATGTGACAGAGTGGCAAACTTCATGTCATCTTGGACAGTCAAGGCCAAGTATTCCAGAATGATGGTGAGAGGAATGTGGATGAACAAACTCCTTTATTCAAGTTTCATTCTGAAAATACCTGTTCTATAGAGCTCTGAAGGGTATGAGGGTATGAAACCTCATTGACAGTTTTACAGAGTAAAACTTCCTGGCCAGCTGGGCACACTGTTGGCTCATGTTCAGCCAACTGTCAACCACCTGGCAACTTGCCAGCCACCTTCTCAAGCCTATACAGCTGCATAGGGTTGGTGTGACCCAGGTGCAGCACGCAGCACTTGGTCTTGTTGAACGTCTTGCGATTGGACTTGGCCCATTGATCTAGTCTATCCAGATCCCTCTGCAAAGCTTTTCTATCCTAAACAAACCAACAATCCCACCCAACTTGGTGTTTTTGTATCAGCAGGTAGCTTAGCCTCACTGCACTGCTCTCACTTCCCCTCCTCAACAGAACAGCGAGAGAAAATACAATTGAAAAAGGCTCACGAGTTGAGATAAGGACAGGGACTCACCAGCTACTGCCAGAGGCATAACAGACTCAGCATACTGACATTAATGTAATTTATTGCCAATTAATAATAGACTAGAGCAGCAAGAAACAAAAGCAAAGTAAAATCACCTTCCCCCCACCCTCTCTTTCCCATTTCTGCCTGAGGTGCACAGGAGAACAGGGAATGTGGGCTGTGGTCAGTCCACAATGTTTCATCTCTGCCGCTCCTCCATGGCTGCTCTCTGCCCCTGCTCCACGTGGGTCCCTCCCATGGNAGCTCACCCCCAGCATCACCCCCAGCTCAGCTCTGGCAGCAGCGGGGCCCTGTTGGAGAAGCTGGAGCTGGCTCTGCTCTGACATGGGGCAGTGCTGGGCCCTGCTCACGGAGTCGCTGGAGTCACATTTGCTAAGCTTCAGTCGACTGAGACCTCCTCAGTTAGACAGAACTGCTGGTAAAGTACTGAGAGTGGTTTGGTGAGCAGCTCCGTGGATGAATCCCATCTGGCCCCATAGCCTTAAGACTGCTTAAATGATGCAGTAGATCACTTGCAGTTTCCCACTGAATGAGGATGAATGATCAAGATATAAACTGATTCTTGCCAGCCTTAGCAGTCACACTTCGAAAAACTGTAATTTTCTTCTTATATATATGATTTGTTTTGTCTAAATGGTATCAAAAGCCATATATTGAATCCCACTACTATTTTTACATTGTTTCCTGAGGCAACAAATATTTTTTTTCTGCTCCGAAGTATAAAAAGAGGGCGGAAGTATTCTGCTGGGATTTTTTTTTTTTGATTTTTTTTTTACTCAAACTATAACGCAAATAAATACAATACATGTGAAAGTGAAAATTGTAAAATATTTTTAAATGCTGCTTATAGAAATGTGAAAACATCAGAAGATTGTATGATTTCATGACTGCCCATGAAAAATCTTCTGTTGGATTACAGACATCTTCAGACACTTTAAGGACATCCCTTGTTTTATGTTGATAATATGTTATATGTAGAACCTGGTAACTATTGGTAATTCACAGGAAAATATTTTAATATTATCTCATATATATATATATTTGTAACAAGTGTATGGTTTCTTTCACGTGGATGACACTTTCCAATATTTTGAGAATATATTGAAAACTCTGATGGATGATCCAGAAATCTTCAGAATGGATGAAAACGTCAGTTTAGTGTTTTGGGATTCTGAGTTTTTCTTAAAAACATTTTTAAACTAATTACGTTAAACGATCTGTGCTTTGTAGCTTAAAGAGCAAATTTGATTTAACAATCACAGTTTGTTAAGCAGAAATAATAAGAAGAGGCTGCACTATTCATTAAATTTGGCTTCTTCCACATAGGTACAAAACAGACCATTCCTGGATGCTTTCTTCAACCCATTTCCTATCAAATCATATTTTAATGAATTGCCTCTTATTCATACATTACATGTTGCATACTAACATATACGTTATCCATGTTTTTGCACAAATCAGCCAGTTTTCATGGGTAGTGGTTTTATTCTTTACGATTTCACAAAAAAACATTCTAAAGGAATAATAAGAAGCTGTTCATATCTGAGTTCTCAGTATTTAATTAGTTAAATCTTTTTCATTTTTCCTAAAGAGACTCTAGTAATCCTCTAAAATCTGCTTAGGCAGAACATTTAAAACAGCTGATAATATGATATGTTTACAAACACTCCAGATAAGGAAGTTTAACACTTTCGATACAAGCGAAAAAACATATAAACAGGAAGGAAAAGGTACAGCAGAGTTAAGCGTTTGTGACTGTGGCTGTTGTGATTTTGTACAGTTCCTGACTGTGCCACAAATTCCCAGGGTAAGCTGAGGGAGATTATTTGATCTCTTTTTATCTTTGCTTCCTGTCAGCAGAACAGAAATGAAAAGCTTCTTGTTTATCTTACTATTCCTTGTTTATCTAATTTGAAAGCACTTCAGATTGACTGCATACAACCAAGCAAATAGGAAACAAATTTCAGTTGTTTTATCTGAGTGCTTCTGAGTACACAATAATGACAACCCATGAAATTAGAAAAATGTGAATATTCCCTGTATCATTCTGGATCTGCAAACCACACTGTTACCACTTCCAGTTTCTACAAGATTTCTAATTCCTTCCATTTCTATTCTAAATCTATCAAGCATCAGAACATGTATCAGTCCCTTTGTGTATATCGTATCATTTTCGTTTTTTGAAATGAATGTATTTACTTACATCACAGCTCTCCCTTTGGGAAAAAAGCTTCGTTTTGTGTCTATAGTATAATATTAATTCTAAAAACTGGACTTCTGATGCAATAGAGTGAAGTCCTAGCACAATATAGGAGGGTGCACCTCTTAGAAAACAAGGAAGATAAAAGACATCATATTTAATAAACATTGTTTCTTCAGGCTTGAAACAAGGATTTAATAACATGTAGTACTAAGATAATTAAGTCAAAGTATTAAAAATTTAATTAGTTTCCTTATGTATAAAATCTCCTTCAATAATACACCTAAGAATTTTAATGGTAAAATTAGGAACATACTGAGGACAATAAACTTCTTTATGAAAGATACAGAGAAAATCGTTTCTAGAATGATCATCATAAAAAATTCATAAACACTTTAATCCAACTTTGAGCATTTAATTTGAATTTAAGTAGTGTTCGTTGTCTACAATTCATTGCAAAAGAGTAGATGCTATGCAGAATTAAAAAATATATTTTATATTAATTCTGTGGAATTAATTTTTTCTTGTGCAATTTTCTTTCACTAAATAGCTGAGAAAAAGTAGAAATTTGGTGCAGAATAGCAGAAGTAAATTTTGAAGTATGCCATTTCAATAAGACATTACGGGCTATGTTGCCATTTATCTTATTTTTCCTTCTCTTAGAATTATGTGATACTTCGACAGCTACTCTGCGCCACAATCTAGTGATGTCACGACGGGCTGTGAATCAGTCTACACAGATGATGGTCTGTCTTTCCAACTCTGCTGTGGTCCTCAGAAAAATCAGAAATGCATTGACACTACATTGTTCTCTATGCACAGCAATCACTTTCAGTGCCATTTTAAACTAGGTCATTCTACAAACTTTGTGCTGATGGTCCAAAGGGCTAAGTGGTTACTGGCTGTCAAAAGATCTGCCTTACTTTGTCATCTGAACAAGTAGGCAGAACACAGTATCAGTCCAGTGTGGGGGTTTATAAACTGCATACAGCTAAAATAAATTGAATTTTAGGACATCTTTTGTATAGGGCTATAGAGAAGTATTAAATAGTAATCTGTAAATGGAAGTTTTAATTTGCACTGCTCTTCATAAAATAAAGTGATTGAATTAATTTTACATTGCTTTTTTCAGATAGCTTCTGTCCTCTTCCTGATCCTAAGATACACACATTCAGTTAAAAGTACTCTTATCCAACAGATCTGTGTTTCATGTAAAGAACATGCTTTGCATTAGAACACTAAGCTATTCTGACTGCGTGTTTTAACATTAGCTTTTATCTTTTTCTCCTGTCATTGGAGATTACTTTCAAAAATGGAGATTTTCAAGCAAAAATATTAGTGGTCCTTGAGCAAGTGTTCTAAAGGTCATGTAGAATCCTGCATCACCAGCTGCAGAAGTAAATGAATATTTAGACTTTTTATTTAATTGTTGTCCCTGTAACTAAAGCAATAACTTACAGTGAACACTTCAGCTGCAATTCACGAGCTAAGCCTGATGCATGACTAACCCGAAGCCCCAGATCAGTAATGAAATTCAGCTAAGGTATTTCTGTTAGGCAAACTGCTCTTGAATTGCATTCTGCAAGGCCAGTTTCATAAGTAGAAGAAGCAACATGGGAAGGAGGAAAAAGGAGAAATCATGGAAGTTTTGTCCTGCTGGTCCAGAAAGAGCTATGTAGCGAGCGAGTTCTCCTCTGAAGAACAAGATCTCAGAAATATGTATAGAATTTTCAGAAGCAGCTTTTACCATAAGTCATTGTTCCTCCTCTGCACTGCACCCAGAACTGAAGAAACTGCAAGAAATAGGGAGCACAAAAGCTACATGAAATACTAAACAGGCCAGCTTCATCATCACCTTTTAAATGGAAATACTTGCTTCTTTTTCTCAAGTATTGACGGTTGGAAGGACCCAACAAGTAGGTATAGAAAATGTTAGTTTTGGTGCCCTTACACTTGGAAGAAAAGGAAGGTGAGAAGTGAAAGTCAGCCAAAGAAAATACTAAGGTGCTGTTTTCTTTCAGTGAACATTCAGAGGAAGGTGCTACATCAGACCATGTCTTTTTGCAGGTCTGTGGTGATCAATTGGCAAAAGAAAATCACACGAAGAGAGATGCTGTTGACACTCACAGCAGCGAATGGAAAAAAGGTATTGAGAAGAGTGCTTTATTGCCATTATCTACCAGGCAAGTGGCATGTTGGGATTATTTTTTCTTAGTTGATACTAAACATTTCTGCATTAAAATTTGGCAAAATGAAAATAATCTTTTACACAATCCTTTGAAAATGCACTGTAGAAAAAGAATTAGCAAAAAATGTTTCTCAAAGATGGTGCAGATTCTGGAGAGCAAGCATGGCATCTGACCCCAAAAGAATCAGTAGCAAATTTTCTACGGATTATGTGAGGCCAAGGTTTTTGCCCTAATTACATGGATTTAGTCACTCTAGGTTGGCAACTGTGACCCAAGAGATTGGAAATATTTCAAACTAAGTAAAGATGACATTAACAGTTAAGAAGAAGAAGAGATGGGGAGTAGGGTGAAGGGGTGCCATTAATAATGGAGGGGTGCCATTATTATATTGCTACCAGAAAACCATGATGTAGTTGCCATCACTGAAACCTGGTGGGACAATTCCCATGACTGGAGTGTGGCTTTTGATAGCTACAAGATGTTCAGAAGGGACAGGTGAGGGAGAAGGGGAGGAGGTGTTGCTATATGCATCAGGGAAGGAATAGAATGTGAAAAGCCATCCTTAAAGAATAGTTGTGAGCAAGTTGAAAGCCTATAGGTGACGCTTAGAGACCATGGCAACAGAGGGAGCCTTGTGGTTGGTATCTACTACAGGTTGCCTGATCAAGTGGAGCCTGTTGATGAAGCCTTCTGCCTCCTGCTACAGGGGGCATTGAGATCACAGGCTTTTGTCCTGCTGGGGGACTCCAGCCACCCAGACATCTGCTGGAAGAGTAGCACAGTGATGTGAGGCTCCTGGAATGCGTTGAGGATAACTTCTTGAGTCAAGTAATAGACAGCCGCACCAGAGGGGATGCCATACTGGATCTCTTGCTCACCAATGCAGATGAACTGATTGGTGATATCAGGACTGGAGAATGTCTGGGCTGTAGTGATCATGCAATGGTGGAGTTCATGCTCCTGAGGGATATCAAACAGTCAAAGAGTAAAATTAGGACACTAAATTTTAGGAAAGCTATCTTGCAACTCTTCAGGGAGTTAGTCAACAAAACTCTTGGGAAACTGTCCTCATGGACAAGGGTGTGGAGCAGAGCTGGCAGATCTTTAAGGATGCTTTCCTCAGGGCACAAGAGCACTCCATCCCCAAGTGTAGGAAGTCAGGAAAGGACGACAAGAGACTGCTGTGGCTGAACCAAGACCTGCTGTGCAAATGGGAGAGCAAGAAGAAAATGCACAGGCAGTGGAAGCAGGGACAGATGCTGTGGGAACAGTATAAGGAAACTGCTAGGCTGTGTAGGGTTGGGGTCAGGAAAGCCAAGGCACAGCTTGAGCTAAGCTTGGCAAGGGATGACAAGAAGAACAAGAATATCGAGAACAAACAGGTACCTTAACCAGAAAAGGAAGGTCTGAGAGGGTGTGCCTCCACTAGTGAGCAATACAGGCAGGCTGGCAACAATGGTCCTGCCTGACCAACCTCTTGGCCTTCTGCGATGGTGTAACTGCATTAATGGTCCAGGGAAGAGCCACTGATGTCATCTATCTGGATTTCAGCAAGGCCTTTGACACAGTCCCCCACAACATCCTTCTCTCCAAACTGGAAAGATATGGATTAGATGGATGGACTGTTTGATGGACGAGGAACTGGCTGCACAGTCAAACTCAGAGAGTTATGATCAATGGCTCAGTGTCTGGATGGAGATCAATGATGAGTGGTGTACCTCAGGGGTCAGTGCTGGGACCAATACTCTTCAGTGTCTTCACCAATGATATTGACAGTGAGATTGAGTGTACTCTCAACATGTTTGCAGATGACACCAAGCTGTGTGGTGCAGTTGACACGCCTGAGGGATGCCATTCAGAGAGACCTAGACAGGCTCAAGCAGTAGGCCCAGGAGAAACCTCATGAGGCTCAACAGAGCCAAATGCAAGGTCTTGCACCTGGATCATGGCAACCCCTGTTATCAATACAAGCTGGGGGATGAAAGGACAGAGCACAGCCCTGCTGAAAAGGACTTGGGGGTACTGGTGGATGTCAAGCTGGGCATGAGCCAGCAATGGGCCCTCGTAGCCCAGAAAGCCAGCTGTATCCTGGGCTGCATCAAAAGAAGTGTGGCCGGCAGGACAAGGAGGTGATCCTACCCCTCTACTCTGCGCTGGTGAGACCTCACCTGGAGCACTGCATCCAGATGTGGAGTCCTCAGCACAGGAGAGACACGGACCTGTTGGAGCGTGTCCAGACGAGGGCCACAAAATGATCCAGGGGATGCAACACCTCCCCTGTGAGGACAGGCTGAGAGAGCTGGGGCTGTTCAGCCTAAAGAAGTGAAGGCTCCAAGGTGACCTTATAGCGGCCTTTCAATATCTGAAGGGGGGCTACAAGAAAGAGGGGCACAGACTCTTTAGCAGGGTCTGTGGTGATAGGACAAGGGGAAATGGTTTCAAACTAAAGGAGAGAAGATTTTGGTTGGATGTACGGAAATAGTTTTTCTCGGTAAGGGTGCTGAAGCACTGGAACATAATGCCCAGTGATGAGGTGGAAACCTCATCCCTGGAGACATTCCAGGTCAGGCTGGACCAGACTCTGAGCACCCTCATGTACATTGCAGGGGAGTTGGACTAGATGATCTTTAAAGGTCCCATGCAACTCTAAGGATTCTATGATTCTGTGAATTATATGTATGATTATCAGTATGGAGAATGAATTTTCTTTCCACCCTTAACAGCCAACATTTCCTATATTTGAAACAAACTAGCAAAAGAAGTAATTTCAGACACTGGATTAGTGAGAGCTAACATAATGATAGTTTATTTTTTTATATGCAATATGCAGCATCATAAAACTGCAGAGAGAGGTCTGTCAAATCTGAGAACTAATGTCACAGCCACACTGAACAAAAGGAATACAACATAAAAATGTTGAAAAACAATAAAATGCTGCAAAGCTTCTAATCATCAATCTATCATTTAAATTATTGCAATATTCAGAATTTCACAAACATACAGTAACACGTTCACACTGGTGTTAACTTCTAGTAAACACATTGTGGATTTGGATTCTTGTCTATTATTTCTAACAGATGACATAATTATGTGTGGAAGTTGTCTAGGAAATAAGTAATGGAGGTCAATATGTATACTATTCAGTAACTACTACTACTAATATCAGAAATAATTCTCTGCTAAAATTTTATCCCCTTCTGTGTATGTTAGCACATAAAGTACACTTCTCTGTTTTAGTTAAATTATCTAGCAACAGTACTGACAATATTCACTTTTAAGATGCCTTTCAGCACATTGTGTTCATACTTGGAATCCTTATGTAAAATCCTTTGAAACAGCTTCTATAAAATTTGGAGCAGACATGAGTATTGTAAATGTGCAAATGATGGCAAAAAGGGTAAACGCAACCAGGCATAATCTGTCTATGACAGCAGCTGCAAACTTCCACTCACTGCAGATCTCTTCACCTTCATCTTGCTTCCTGAAGCGCGTTGCTATGAACTGAACTTCCTCCAGTATCTTCACAATCACTGGGATAGTATCCATTAAAGCTTTTTTTTGAACATGCTCATTATCTTCAGGCAAGGAGCAAGTAATCTTTCCACTCTTGCTACCTAGATCATTGTTTTGGGGACAGCATGGATTCTCCATTGTGTGGTAGCTATAAATCATGTTGCCATTGCTGGACTGGTGCCCAGGTAGGACATTCATCTCTGTATTTTTCATGCTTGGATGGTGCTTGGAATAGCTGTATCTGCAAGAGAGGGGCTTTATGTTTTCCCCAGGTTTTTTCATACGTAAAAACCAAGCACACCAATTCAGCAGAATCACACGGACCTGAAAAAAAGTTAACATAATGTAAGGAAAGGGAATATTTTTGTGCATTTTAACAATTTTTGAAACATTCAGTGACTATTACAGCCAGTTTGTATGTTCTGCTACAATGAATGCCTGCTGTCTTCTCCAGCCATCTGCTTTCAGATGTAGTGATTTCGGGTCTGGCTTCTTCCTGAGAAGGACCTTTTATGGATATGCCTTGAACAAACAGATGTTCAATGTCCACTTAGTGTGAAAAGAAAAAGATATGTAAGATTTTACTTTACAAAACAATTTTAGAAGTCCTATGTTTTGCAAACAATCCTGTACCTCTGTAAATGAGCATAGTGCACAAAGTTGGCTGCATCATGTTACAACCACTTCTCAGATAACATGGAAGATAAATGCTTATAGGCCTGAGAAGCAAAAGTTCAGATTCTGCTGAAAAAATTCCAGAACAGAGTAATGATAGTTTTTAGTATACTTCCCACACCTATTGAATAAATAACTTTGTTTTTTTCACTTGAGAATTCTTAATATGTCTGTGAAGAGTTCTGTCACACAACATAGAAGGCCTTCTTCTAAAGAATAACATCAAATCAATTTTACTGGGCACTTTGAAATCTGAATGCCTTTCTCAGCTGGCATTGTCTCCCCACTGGTCTGGTGTACAACTTTTTTGAGCACTCTCACAATGCTTGAAGTGTGGAGTATACACTTCTTGTCAAGGTCATCAAATGAGCCAGCTGCAAAGAGTGCAGCATTTTTTTCCTTGCTAATTGACCTTCAGACGTCCTGTCTGAAATCAGAGCCCACTATAACTCCTATAGTTAACTACAAATTAAATCAGCAAATCCTGTAACTGTGAAGTCCTTCAAGCAGTATGTATAGAAAATGGACATTTGCAAGAAAATGGACATTGTGAGAGTCACTCCAGGAAGACAGAAGGCCCCTTTAATGACTTTATCATTATGGTTGCAAGTCAAATCATCTCCTGTTTAAGAAAGTGAGTGCTGGTTTCAGGAAGACCAGGGCTTCCTCTGTGGTTTTCCTCCAATCACTTCAGCCACACAGAACTCAGCACCACCCTTTGCCTCTACGGCTGACTCAGACATAGCTTGTGTTGTCTCTTCTGTTTGCAGGGTGTAGATGCAGGGATGGGGAAATTACAGCTGACACTTTGAGTTGCTGCTGTAATGACAAGCATAATTTCAGATAAGAGAAGGCATTAATTACCAGAAGTGGGAATAATAATAATAATCCAAAGCAATGGGCAGTGGAAGATGTTTACACAATCTTGAAATTCTATAGTGAGACTTCTTCAAGTTTGCAGTCTCACACCATTTTCTGTGAGCCTTTCTGCTTCTCTCCTACTAATGAATCATTTATTCTTCATCCTGAAAAGCTATTTCCTGTTTCCAATTATTCTGCTTTTCTTGAGGGCTTTAAATCTTTCATTATTTCCCCCATGGTCACCAAAGATAAACAGAAAACTGTAATGTAGCAGTTTTAAAAAATCCATACTGGATTTAATTAAACTTATTTAATTACAATGTCCTCTGACATCTTATGGACACAAAATGTCATGGAACAAAATAAGGTGTTAATTGCTAACAATATTTCAACAGTGTTAGTGGCAAGGGGAAAAACAAGAAATTCATTCTTCAGAACCATTAAATTCCAAAATACTGGGTCAGACAAACTTTCTTATTGGAAAATGTTAATATGTCTCTTAGCTCTGGAAGGGGATGTGAGGTGAAAAAGCTTTATTCTACAGGAACATTACTTTTCCCTTCCAGACAAAGCGTTTACTCCTTAGGGAAATTAGATTTATAAATATAGCCAAGCCCATTTTCTGTAGAAAAAATAAAGACATGCAAGATAGCAAAACAGCTTTCAATTTGATGGAACTTACAAATTCCATATTTCCTTGAAAACACAGACATGCAGGCATCAACTAGCTGTTGTCATGACAATTAATTCAGGAGACGGATGCAGCATTGCAGTTGTCAGAAAAACCGCCTGGGTATAATGTCTACATGCACAATTGTTTCTGGGTTTCTGTGAAGGAAGGACACAGGCAAGGCCACCCTCAGATGCAAGCAGCCTACCACTGCTGTGACCATTAGGGACCCTAAGCACAACAGTTTGTCCTTAACTGTGCTCTCGGTTCCCATCACAGAAAATCCAGAAATGTGGTCTCCAGCTACACCTCTTCTGAGGAGTGGAGTCAGCACCTGAGCAAATTTATGCCTGCTAATTCAATGGCATCTTTATTTTTTTATTTTTTTATTTTTTTAATGCATACCTGTTTGGTAGTCAGAGCACTGACCAGGTTCCTCAGGAGTGAGAACTCATTGCAGTCAGTGCTTTCAGACAACAGACAGTGGATCTCAGCTGCTTTGTGTGGCAAAAACCCGGAGTACACATCCAGGTCTTTTTTCTCTGTTTTTTTTCTTTGCATCCTTTGGTCCAGATGCTGACAAACACTTACCAAAGGGCAGTCCCAAAACTTACCAACAGGTTTGTAGTGGGTAAATGAGTCCTACACAACATACTTCAAGACATAGGTCAAGACCCATCTACACTCTTTCCTTTCACCTTTCCCCTCCACCTACACAATTCCACATGTATTCTCCCCTGGATACTGTCACAAATTTCCTGCCGTGTCTGCTCCTACACATCCTCTTGCTAATGGTAATATACAAAAGCCACTCCTGCTACTGCTCTCTAAGTGGGAAGAGGTGTGTACTCTCCCACCACAGAATAAATGTTCTCTGTGAGCCATCCCTGTTTAACCCTTGTTTGATTTGCTACTGCATTTTTAGCTATGAGCTGCAGGGACCTGCTGGATGGGAGGAAAGTTTACAGCTCCCAAGGGCAGGATGGGAGTGGCTCGAGTTATTCCACATCTGGTAGGGTGTGCTCTGGACAGCATCAACTAACCAAGGCGTAGGGAGAAAAACCTTCCTGCAATACTCTCCATGTAACCCATACCTCCATGTCAAGGTTTGAGAGTGATCAACTGGTGTGATAACGTCTGTTGTGGAAACTGTTTCAAGGCTTGCTTTGTCCTACAGCTTGGGTGATTTATTTGCGACTGTATTGGCTTCATGTGTCTACTAAGCCTAATGCCAAAACTTGCCAAGTTTCAGAAGCTCTAGTGCTTGTCAGTTGTGTTAACACAGGGTGTTGCTGAAGGGCTTTTCAGTACTGTTCTCTAAGGCTTGTGTTCTCTCCTGAGAAACTCTCCTGAATTATAGTTTCCTCCAAAATTCAAGCATCACAGGACAGTTTCCTCAGCAAAATAATTGAGGTGGCCTGAGAGGATCCCCTGCTGTTCTGATGCAGAGCAAGAGCTGACTTGTAGAGTCTGTGAACACATCTAATGTGAGCCATTGTGTCTAAGCTCCTTAAAAGCAGAAGAAATAACTCTTGGTAGAATTGCTCGTGGAATCTGTTATGATGCTGCTATATACTCCGTCCATGCAGACATATGAAGAATATTTACTGAGAGTTTTGTCCTCAAATCTTGCTTGCACAAGGTTTATCCACAATTCAGGTGCTCTAGTGTCTTGAAATTAAGAAGTAATTATTAGTAAGCTTAATAGCTATTGGACTTCTTTTTTTTTATTTTTTATTTTGCACTGATGCTGCAGCTTATTTTTAGAGAAGCTGAATCACAAAACATTTCTGTTCTCAGGCTGACATTGGTCTTCATGTGACATTTAACACCATGTCAGGATAACTGTCCAGTCAGACAGCCGTGGTGAATGAGACACTACAGGATGCTGTAGAAGCAGAAATCTGCAAAACCAGGATAGGCAGATGACTATTTGTATCTGCTTATGCTTTCATTGCTTTTCTTTTTTTTAATAGCAAAGTACCCCCTGCTTATTCTAAAACCTTTTCTTAGTAAATGGAAAAAGAAAAAAGCATATTTTTATTTTAACTTGAAAATATAAAGTAAATACACTCTCTCTGAAAGGCATCTGGGACTGGTGCCAGACCTCACTGGGTTTAGTCTTCTGCTGCAGAGAAAAGAGTGTCCACATGCTAATTGCACTGAGAAGTGATCAGATGGAAAAAGACTGAGCCCAATAGAGCTGCCATTCTGTTTCTGCTGATGGTGCAGTAGGAGCCAGCTTCTAGCTGTGAGAAGCATAGCTGAGTTCAGTATTCAGCACAGAGGCATTGGAGTTCCTGGTTTTCCAGCCACTCAGGGAGGCTGCTTATAACTGGGACAGTTGCAAGACAGGATTAGCAAATCGGCTTCACCTCCTGCCTTTGTTTTGGGAGATTACAGCTCTGTCTTTAAATGCAAAGCATGATGCTTTTCCCTTCTCTGTAAGGGAACAGAGCAGACAAACTGCCCAGCAGAGAATAGTAAATGTTTGTGTGGTGCCTGCCCAATAAAAATCAGAGGCGTTGTCCACGGGGTTAGTGCCTGCAAAGCAGGTGTTAAGATCAGTCTGCCATGACTCAGGCTATGCTTGTTTAAGGTTCAAACAGAAAACTCAAACAACAGATGCTGTTTTTAAGGGAAACTCAGATTTAGGATGTTTGTTCTCTCCCTCCAGTATCAAACGTAACAGTGTAAAACACACTGACCATTGTCAACACTTGAGATGAATGGAGGACAACTTCTACCCCTTGTCAGTTTGCTGTAACACTTAGACTTTTTCATCAAATGCTGTTGAATATTAACCACCGAAGCTACTTACCCATCTGGGCATCTTCCCTGCTTGTGGGTCATGATGGTGAAACTGCAGAACCAGCACTGTTACTACCACAGACAGCCCAACAATGACCATGATGCTAGCAAAATACTGCGCTGCAAGTGAAAGGAGGATTTGGTTAGAAAAATAAAAGGGAAATAATGCTTTTTGACCAGACCCTGAGAGCTACATATAATGAGTGCTAAATCTCATCCAAACATCCTCTTCTCTGATATTCAACACTGAAGTGTCTGAGGTCATTCATGTTTTCAGTGCTTCTTCTCAGCTCTTTCTTCTCCTAGGGAAGGACTAGAACCAATGGAGGAATTATGTTTATTAGTTTTTGTTCCCAGAGTGGAATACAGGGCCCCATGCTGGAGACCTGCATACTGAATGCTGCCAGGGCAGCAAGGTGTCTGCCAGGCTGACCAGACTGCTGAATACCTGATATCACCCTTGGCCCTGGGCCTCCCTGCCATACAAGCAGAGATGTGGGCAGGAAATGCTGTCCTCATGGTATCAGCAGACCTCCCAGGAAGTGTGATTGTGGAACCACCTTCTCCTCCCTCACCCCACTACTTCCTGCAGGGATGCACTTCTCAGCACCCTCCTCAGCCCTTAAGGCCACCTCTCTGGATTTCTGCAAGAACACACTACACTCTTGCTAAATTTAGACCTTCCACACAGGAAAGAAATCAAGTTCTTGAAAGTCAGAACTGAGACTTGCAGCCATATCTCCTTAATGCATCTCATCTCCTCATGCCAGAAGTGGGGTTGGTGCACCAGAGCGTGCAGAAGAATTATCCTTGCAGCGAATGGCATTTGGAGGCAATTGCTGAAGGGAACAGTAGAAAAATACCAAGGATCATTATGGCTATGTGACGGGGGAGATGCGGGACACATCATGAACTGCAGCCTCCCCCCACCACCTCTCCTCCTGCAGCTGGAAGGAAAAGTCAATAATCTAATAAAGACTCCAAGACAAGTTTTGTTCTGTCCTCATTTCTTAATGCTGCTTCCCTCTGCCTCAACAACAGAAAGCTTTTTCATAATAATGGAGTTCTGAGGCCTTCCTGAAACCAATATTGCAACTGCTTCAAGAGCAAGACGTGGCTTTCTGTGATGAGATGCATTTCACAGCTGGATTAGCGGAATGCCCTGAAGGTGAGGTGAACTGAAAGGTCCCTGTTGCACCTGCTCGTGAGTGAACAGACCCAACCACGAACTCACGTCTGAGAGGAGGTGGCTAGTCTAACTCCAGCATGCCTTGAACAATAGAAACACAGCAGTGTTGATATCACTGGTATAATTATTGTCATAAATCACTAAATACTGCAGTAGATTCCATGCACTTTGGTGCCTCCAATAACACTTTCAGGTCTGAAGGGCTTTGGCTTGGATTTTTCGTAGAACCTTAGAAAATTACCTACCTGGTCAAATCTGAAAAGAACTTTGTATTACCTGACACTGATCCTAGCCAATGATTAGCAGAGGAATTCACAGTCTAAACTTTGTGTGCTGTAAACCTGGGAACAGAGGTCAGGAAATTGCGGTGGATATCTGCTAGTAAACAGGGAAGATGGTTCTTTGAACAGACTGGGAGCTGTAGAGGACATGTGAAGCTGTAAAGAAAGATGGAATTTGGTTTTGCCTGTTGATAGACAAAGAAGAAGTTGGTTGGGTGAGCATCATCTGTGTTTGGGAGGGGTCTTCTCTTCAAGGTACAGTGATGTTTTCAGCTGGAAAGTAAGAAAGGAGAACACAGGGCATGGTGTTTCGGCCCTGTTGCCAATATCAGGCAATAAAATGACTCAAGAGCAGCTGTGAAATGAAAACTGACAAGTAAACTTCTGCCATCCAGGTATTGTATTAGTTTCAAGGGCTGAGCTTTGGTCTCTCACGTGACAGCCATAGACCATCCACCAGCCATTTGTCTGCCAGTGTTATAGTGTCCATCTGTAAGCCTACAGCATTTAGGCGCTTAGGGCTTTGAAGATGATGGTCTCGTGAAGTCCTACTCTCATATGTGTCTGCTGGCAGGGATAAATGTGAATCTAATTTTGCAAAAAAGCTCATCCTCTTTCATTTAAACAGCAGAAGGAAAATGTTCAGCATGTCTCACTAAGCACCTCTCCTTATCCTACTTATGAGCTCCTGGCTTCTGAGATCTTCCCTTGCATGTACAGCTCAGCCTGGAGGCTTTAGCAAATCACTTCACCTTGTGCAGTGTCAGCTCTCAGATAAATGAAAAGCAATCCCAGACCAGAGTGCACCTGAAAGACTGTGGGACGAGGCGCTGTACATCAGCTGCTCTGAGGCTCACCTGGGAAGCTGCTGACCCATTATAGAGGGCAGCTGGCCTGTTTACACTCTGTCCTGGACAGCTGCCACAGGCCAGGAAAAGTGACCAGAAGACCTGTGTTTCCAGCCCCTTGGTACAACTGATGTACACAGTGGCGTTCCCCAGGAACACCAAGATCTGCTCAGGCCAGTGCTAGATGCTCTTCATGGAATTTCAAAGCTGCATGCTGCTCTCTTCAGCAGTTGTGTGTGAAAAGAAATGTCATTTCAGATTCTCAGCTGATCTCTTTCAAACATAAAGTATGTGTTCTTCTACAGCTGTCTTTCTTCCCTTTGCCAAAGGAGGCATGATGTAACATGCTACCTGGACAGCTGTTTTAACATCTGGGAGTTGTCAGCCTCTGTCTCATCACTGTCAGAAGAAGATCAGGTGCTGCTGTCATAGCAAATACACATCTCATACAGCCACAGAGACCCAGAAGCTCTTCAAAAAATCAGTGACATCTACTATTTGTTCTTGCAGACATACTCTGACATTTCCTAGATAAAAAGAATGGCATTGACTTGCAATTTGGAACTTGAGGATCTTCCAGCACCGCTTTATGGACTTTGTGTGACATTATCTTATGTCAGGAAAGCAGCTTGGATTATTTTAGAAATTGTTTGGAAGATCTGCTGCTTGAGTGGAACTGGATTAACTTTAAGGGCTGATTAGGAAGAGGGTAAATAAAACAGAAACCCTGAGGGGTGATATGATTCCAGATGGATGATCTGCTTTGTTAATTTTATCACTGAACGCTGACTGAGGAAGCAGTATATTATCCAGACTTATTAACACAGCTAATTTGAGGAAAAGCAGAGCTTTTCCACTGTGACCAACTATGATATTGCTGATACTACAAAACAGTGGGGGATGAAGGTGAGTGCCATGATCAGGTATTTACAATGGTGAGGCTGGGTACCTCTCACTGCTATTCCTGTTTGTATTCCTTCTTTGCTGGAAGCATCAGTTTCTGCATCTGACATTCTTGACTGCTTTGGAGCTGCTCTAAGTCAAGTCGTTTCAATCATGTAGTGCTGAGTGCTTCTGATGAACTCTCGTGAAATGGCAGAAATGATCCAGTGCATTCTCAAAATGAGATATACTGTTGTTCCTCCTGGAAATGCTCCAGGTTCATGAACTGAAGGCTGTGGAGGGTGCAGGAAACCTCAGATCTCAGCACAAGGAATTCCAACCATCCTTCTTCTTTTCTCCTGTGTTAGGGAGCAGGACTCATGCTGGGCAGACACTGTTGCAGTCTGCAGCAGGTGATGGCTTCTCATGGGCAGAGTTTCTCAAAGAGATGGGGAGCAGAGGGGAACAGAAGGTTGAGGACAGATTCCCTTACTTTCCTATTTACTGTTGTGCACAGATGGCAAAGAAACAGAAGTTAACACGGACAGGAAGATGTTGACCATAGTTAAGATTTTCTGCAGATGGGACTCCCTGTGTATTCCATTAGGTCTCACCAGCACTGGAAAGCAAAAAGCATTGCCACAGTCCAGTTGGTCCTTCACAAACATGAAATATCTTTAAAGACAGAGAATTCAGGGTTAGATCTTGTGTTTACCTTTTCATTGTGGTAACTGCAGGGGGCTTGGAGCAGTAGTTTCAATCTCTTCTGCCCCCACATGCTGTTGAAGTATAGAACTAGGTGTTTGAGGAATACAACATTTTTTTTTTCCTTTTTAAAATAAAGTGCATTGAAGACTCATGGCTTTGGGAAAAGCACCGCAGATCACTGTGAAGAACTATTGCAAATGAGAATTTCTGTTGGATGGAAGAGGCTGAGAGAAGGCCTGGAATCAGCAAAGCAACTCTCAGGACCATGAAAAGGAGAGGAGAAAAGCACTTCACAAAATTAAGAAGAGACAGGGAAAAATAAAACGGCAGCATTTGAGGACGTACAAGCAGATGACAGAAAACACAATATATTAACCTCATTTTCTCTCTCTAGTCAGAAGCACTAATGTCTTATGCTCATAGCTTAAAACAGTCTGTGACTCCTGGAGGTGGCAAAGCACCACATTGCTTCCTTGTCTTAGCAATTTGCTGTCTCGTTTGCTATATGACTAACTACAAGAAATCACCCCAAGCATCTGCTGCAAACATACTTAATCACAGCTTACGACCTTCATTTGTATTGAAATAACATTGGCATGATAATGAACAGCAAGGAGGGAAGAAGGCTGAAAACAAATCAGTATAGTACAGCCCTGAGCAGCAAATTAAGTTTTTTTGGATCTAGAATAAGCAAGCAGATGAAGGGGACAGAGGAAAATGCAGTGATGTTATCTGCAGTTGAAGGTAACTTGAGTTTTTCTGTGCAGTATTTGGTAAGTCCAGCCAAGATGTCATGCATCGTGTAGATACCGACCCCTGGAAGTGAACATTTCTTATATTCACATGTCGACTGTCCAATTTTAACCACTCTCTGCAAGCAAGCCAGATTTTGGGTGTTTCACACTTTCTGCAATACAAATCCTTTTAGAGAAAAATATAGATTAGGTGATGCTATTCTGGAGAGAGCTGGAAGGAAATAATGGTTTGCAGAACTTTGGAGCTATTGGGGAAAAAAATCTGAAATGATTGAGGACTTCTCCTGTTCAAGAGGTTGCCATGAACTTCCAGACGTGAAACACATTTATGGGGAAAATATACCATCGGACTTATTTCTGAGATCTGAACATTTCATCTGAGGATCTGGCTTTTGGGCAATCTGATTTGCCTTCCCCAGAGTGCTGGCTGGGCTGGAAGGAGATCAGGCAGCTCACAGCTTATTGCAGCTCTGGTCTCAAGCTGAAGCCATCCCACTGTAGGTGTCCCTAGCTGTTTCTCTGCATGACTGTAGCTCTCTGCCACCTGGGACCTGGCCCCAAAGACTTCTGGCTTGCTGTAAGCTTTGGACCAACATAACAGTATGAAGCCAGATGAGGTTTACAAAGCAAGCCATGAGACTCCAGCACAGTAAAACAGAGGTGGGTGCAAGGTGGATGCAAAGTGAAGGAGAAACCTTCTGAAATTGGTGATTTGTCTTATGATGAAGACAGCCAGCATCCTGGACGAGGAGGAAAGAGTCATGACAGCTATCAATGTTTCAGTGCCATGTGGCTCTCAGTGTTTCTCCCTTCTGGAAGTGATGTTGGAGATGGAGAAGAAAGGGGTCAGGAAGATGGCGATGACTATGCCCACAGTGGTGTTGTTCTTAGACTGAAACACTGATTTTTGAAGACATGTCTACAGCAGTGCAAGATGAATGAGATTCTGGTCACTCTTACACCCGGTACTGCTGGATGCATGTAGGCATGTTCGCCAGCTCTGTTCTCTGAAGGAGGATCAACTCAGGACAGTCATGAAAGGGCAGTAACAGCCAAGAGTCCATCTTGACACTGGGGAACTTGCTCCTCAGTGACTTTTTATGCATGATTTACTAGTCTTAATTACAGGATTGCTTTCAAATGGGAAATACAGCATAATGAAAGAAGCCAGAGATATGGAAATTGTAAGTAGGGAGGCATAGCATTCTTTAAAAAAAGTAACTCAGGCATATATGTATTGTCAGAGAACGGAACCGATCATTTCCTCAGAGATGGCCATAAAAAGTTTCTCAGAAGTGGATTTGATTATCCAGTCCTATTTACCTGGACATCATTGTCTTTATAGAATTCAAAAACAAACACACAAAAAACAACAAGGAAACAACGCTTAGAGTTTACATCTGAAAGCCTCAGATGTAGTTCTCAGGTGAATTATCTAACTAAGCCTTTTGTTTTGATACCTTGTAAGAAAGTTCTAATTGAAATAAGAGTATTTGCTTAATTTTGACATGGTCACTGAACTGGAAAATAAACACTGTGGGATGCACATCCATGTAGATATCTCTTCTTATATAATGCGCTGGGTTAGGTGCAACGCTCTTTAGTGGTAAGAGCAGGAAGATGCATGACATGCCCTTGAGATTGCTGGCTTTTATCATGTGAGACAAATCTGTACATAATTGCATAGGTTTTGAAGAGCAGAAAGAACAATTGTCATATGCGTAAGATGCATCCCACGGGCTTTAGGAATTTCACCAGTGACCAATGAACTCAGAATAGTAATTTTGAGTGTGTATCACATCTGAAGTTCTCTGCACTTACAAATATTCCTTCCTCAAGTAATGAAATCCAGCTCTGTACATATATAGATTCTCAATAACACATTTTTGGGGAGAAATTAAATGCAAGTCAAACCATGTGTGCAGTCAGACACATGGCCCATGAGGAATGATGAAGCTGTGCAGGGAGGGTAAGTTTAGGACACAGATGCTGCTCTATGGGCATGGTCAGCAAGTCTTTTAAGGAGCTATACTCCAGAGCTTTCAGTGCCAGGAGGGAGCTCCAGGACCCAGAAGTGGAACAAGCCTTGTGCTTATGGTTGACTTGAGTTGGACTCTGGCCAAACCATTGTGTTTGTAGATGCCATGGGACTTAGTTGCTGTTAATCCAAAAGGCTGAGCTGTTTTCTGTTGCTGTGGGTAGTTAATTTTTTAAACAGAAACAGAGGCATCCCTGCTCTGGCTCTCAGACTTGGCATCACAGATGAGCTTGCACAACAGCAACGTTCAAGCTTTGAATGATCTTGGTGCCTTACTTGTCATATATACATGCTGTTGAAAACTGGGTTTTGGAGAGATTTTTCCCCTGAACATGGAGGCTGTTGTGCAGAAGGATGGACAAAGATGTGCTGCTGCTCAAGGATTAGCTAGCTGCTGATGTGAATGCAAGACCCTAAGACAGCTGGGAGAGAGCAGGGTCCAAATGTCATCACCCAGACCACCCAGCTGAAACATTTCTTGTCAGGGGGAAAAACTGGCTCGTTGTGGAAAAGAAAGCTCCGGCATGCCTCACTCTACAGTGCAGTGGAGCATCAGGGTCCTGATGTTGAAAGGTGCTAAGAGTCTGCTGCTGATCTCTAGGCCAAGTTTCATCATCTGCTCTTTGCAGAAAAGAAGTCAGCTTGTTTTTAATGTGCATTAATGCAGTATTTAGTGGACTGTTTAGAAATAGGAGTCAATTGTGAGGGGAAGTTTTAAGTGATGGATTCGGAGAGCCTCTGGGCAGCTTTATGAACTGACAGAGAATGCAAAGGGCACTTCAAGGAAGAAGGGAGACACTTTACAGAGGGGAAGAAAAAAGTAAGTACCTTGCGCTTGTGACTATTTAGGCTGAGAAGTGCTTTATTTATCATAAATGTAAGTTGAGGACAAGGGAACGTGTCCTCAGCTAAGAAGAATCATTACATAATTTCCACATTTCCTTGCAAACGGACAAGAGCTGAGAAGCTAGCTCTTTGCTAGATGTCAAATTAGTGCAGCACTCCTTTGTCACCTCAACAGAGACACTTCAAAGAGCAGCTCTGAGAATTTCTGATTTTATGACCTATTATTAGTTAACTAGTTAAAGACAGGATCAAACAATGGACAGAAATGAGATATATAACATTTTTGGGTCTAGTGTTTTTACATCAGTGAAGGCCAGGAGTGTTCAGTCATGTCCGGGTAGCAGTAAATGCATGATTACTCTTGAAAAAACAGAATCTAAGACTACAACAAAGATTTTCCAAAGTTCATGGGGTCATCTTTTCAGAGTGTACCTCCTCTGCCGTGCATGAAGACCAGCAACAGTGGCTTTTCTGCATACTAGCAATGTATTTTTCTACTTCAAGAGCAAATTATTTGCATCCTTTCCGAGTATTCTCTGAGTTCTCTGTTCCTGCAACTTGGTGCTAACTGTGCTGATTCTTCAAGAATTGACCAAGCTGTCAAAGTGTCCATCCTCCCACTCACTCCAGAGGGCTTTTAACCAGACCAGAGACCACAGAGAAGAGACATGGTGATTATGTGGTAAATACTCTATGAGGTTTGTTATCTCCTGCAAAACCACTGCAGAGACATTATGCATTGATTTTCAGATTTCAAGATCATGCTACAACTGAGCCCAGCTCAGTACTTGTTGAACTAGGGGTATTTGGATACAGAAGCCAGAAGGGCGAACAGTCTCCCTGTTTGTTTGGAGTGGAGCTAGGAGTTAGGAGCAGGGCTTCAAAACCTGGAACACAGTGGAACAGAGGAACCCACACTTAATTTGAGAAGTGAGGGACACAGGAGGAAAGAAAATGATGCAGGGTGGCTAGAACAACAAAGATCTCAAGAATGGTGAAACAAACTGGAGGATCTCACCTCTACAGTATGTGCACAAGTGCAAGAAGGGGAACAGATTCCACTGGGGAAAGCTCTCAAGGATAAAGCAATGCAAGAAAATGATAAGGGCACACAGGACAGCAGTTTTCAGGTGCAAGAAAGGTTCATACTGTTACTCAGAGATATAAGGAAAAGAATCAGGAGATCAGAACAGAACTCGAGGTAGTGCTCCAATGCAAAAGGTACCTTGGGGGACAGGGAGCAGAGACGGGCTACAAAGGCAAGATCTGGAATCACTCTTTGGGCATTCACAGCTGGTGCTAGGAAAGCCAACGCTAAGCAGCTGAGGCTGCCAAGGGAGCCAAGGATATCAGGAAGACTTTCTAGCATTGCACAGGCAGTTTAAAACTGAACTACCAGAACCTGAGCTGCTGATTGGGAAGATGATTTAACGGTGGTGGACAGACCACAGGACAATGTGTACTTTATCTCAATTTTCAACTGCATATGAATATAAACTCCCTCCTGAGGGCAGGTGGCCAGTGGAACAGGTTGCTCAGAGAGGCTGTGCCATCTCTATCCTTGGAAGTTTCAGGACTCAACTAGAAAACCCTGAGCAGCCTCATCTAACCCCATACCTGAGCAAGCTCCAAGCAAGAGTTGGGCTAGAAACATCACAAAGCACTTCCCAATCTGAATTGTCTTGTCACCCCATGAATTAAGAGCTTTCTTTGCAAAGGGATGGCAGACTTTCAGAGCATCATGCCTGAGTGCACTCAGCGTGTCAAGGTTAGTTTGCTTTTGGGCTGTAACAGGACAGCATCAGATAACAGTAGCCATGGGACTGGTTTAGGAGTCCCTTATCTGGATACCTGAAGTCAGTCTCCGGGGTCTTACAAAGTAGTTAGGATTATTCTTTTACAATGTTCCACTATACAAAATTTGCCTAATGAGCAGATAAAAGAAACAGTCTGTCTTTGACCTAAATGACAACTTTAAGAGGTGCATTTCCAATACATTTGATATGCTCTAATTACTTAGGTATTAGAAAAAACTTATAGCAATATGTGCTGCCAACAAGGCTTATTTGGTGTACTAGTTGTGAGAAGAGACTCCTTTATCATATACTTGTCTTGGTGCTCTAAACAGTATAAAAAGTTGTGAGTGGTCCTAATAATTGAGAAAACATTCATCTGGAGCAAGGGACTAGACCAAATATGTTTACCCATCACCATTAGCACCACCCCTCAATCCCTACTAATATGTGATGCACATGTATCTACGTTGGGTTACTAATAACTACATGGTTATTCCAGCATCTAAATCCATAGTAAGACATAACTGTCTATAGATTTTCTTTTTATAAATCTTATCTTCTCTAGTATGGGACTGTGTCAGTAGAAACTGATCTAGTTAAAGCTAGCACGCTGGGCATACACATGTGCATTCTTTCACTGACTCCCAATGACTTCTGTTATCTGTTATACAAAGCAAAATGGCATGAAGGTTGATCCAAGGTGCCTTGTCTCTTCTCCCTACACACTGAGTTTCCCTAAAATTCTGTCTAGCTTTGTGGAGTCCTAGACTGACATACAGACAGGGGTTTTGTTAGTTTTTTGGTAGCTTCTGTGTGACTCAGTGGTGAGTATCTCACTCAGTAAGATGCTCAAGTTATTTGAAGTCTTTCAGGAACTCTTGCCTATGGGTATTATTACCCTTACTGCTGAATAGTCACCCTCCTTCCCCACAGGTAGGTCTGCATTTTTTCTCCTTGAAGTTAGATATTGAGATGTCAGAGTAAATGTTCTTTCACTCCTTTCATGATATAATTTGTGCTAGGCTTTTATTTTACAAGGACGAAGTGCATCTTCTGTCAGCACCAAGATATATTGTTGAATATTTTGTTTATTTCAGCAGTCTGGAATATGTACTTTAATGATGATTTGTATGCAAATATTGACCTTAGCTAAGATGATAATTTAACAGTTTCTGAGTTTTCCTGTAATCTTCATACTTCTTTATTTTACATACCAGAACAGGTACATTTTCTCAACCCTGCTGAGATCAGGAAACGATGCCTTATCCAGTTTCCACTAGGGAAACTGAGGCTCTGTGAGATCAAGACAGAGGGATGATTCTATGAAAGCAAAAACGATGACAATTGTGTGGCCCACTCAAATCGGTTTCATGATAGAAATGACTCAAATGGCTGTGTAGCAGGTGTTGTTACCTGGGTCTTGCAGAATGTTAGAGTCCCAGCCTCATTTTCTCCCTTTTAAAGTCTCCTCTAAATTTTGCAAGAGGAGGACCGGAAGATGAGGGACTGCACTACGCAGCTTACTTAGTCCCAGAGAGAGAGACAACTATTGGCTGCTCTGCCCATGCCCATGAGATTACTGTCAGTTACTTCTCCTTCAGCAGGTGCCAGTAGTAACTCAGTCTCTGCACCTGGATGCATATGCATGCAACAGAAAGGGAACATATAAACCTGTGCCTTTACTGATCATGAACTGCCCCCTGGCTTTCTCTCCTCTCCTATCGAGTTTAGCTTTCACAACTCTGCTGGGTTTCTGTACTCTCAAGCCAACAGAGATGGAAAGCCACCTGAAGCTGCCAGCAGTGTGACCTTGGGTTCATCTGGCAGACGCTGGAGTCCTTGGTGTGCACAGCCCATTGGATCACAAGCTGAGGGCTCTCACTACCCCTATCATGCTGCTGGTGACAAAGCAGCTGGCAGAGAAACGTACAGGACACAGAGGTGGCATTCCCTTTCTGTAGCTTCCATCACACTCAATCTCAGAAACAACATACCATCAAGACCATCATTCTCACTTTTTTTGTTAAGGTTCATGATATCCAGTCAGAGTCTTTCTGTGCCAGCTCATTGATATGACAATCCTGTAACAAACAAGTAATCTCTCATCCTATGTCAATTTATCCTGTAGAATAACAGTGAATCCCTCACCTGTCTTGTTGTTTGACACTTAAGAAAGAAGAAATTAATGAAAAAAGTGATTAAAGTCCTCTGTCATTCTTGTATGACCTTGGGAAAATCATTTAATCCTTCATAGCTTTTTCACTCATCTGTATTTTTTAAATTGTCTTCAGGGTTATTTAACACCGGCCAATGTCAGAAAGAGAATTGACTAGATGTTTCCTGGTTTGGATTTTATGGGTCTATTTCTAGCTTTAGAGATTTTAAGCCGGTCATAACTGTTGTTTTGCTCTCAGCATAGGCTGTGCATTCTTAAAGGCATTCCCCCCAAAGGATAAGCTCCCATCAGTTCTGTCATTGTATTAACTTCTGTAGCTATAGGTTGAGCCTTGCTGCTCAGACAGTGGTGGGAATTTCATGAGTGGTTTGTGCAAGCCTCACTGCTCTGCTCGCATCCTCATCCTTTGGTAGGGACAAGCTCTGCTGCAGCAGCATGGTGATTTAACATATTGCTTATTTCAAAAGAACATCTCATGGTTGCACCAATGGGAGCTCTTTATATAGCTTAGGGGGGATGACCACAAGTAGAAACTGAGACTTCAGTGATGTTTAAAGGCTCATGACACATCTTGGCAGACCCCCTGTAGATCCACTTATGGTAGCAGGACTCTCTTCATTGCATTGTTCATTAAACTTTTTTATATTTAAGCATAAACATGTGTTTAATTTGCGTCAATTAGCACAATAAAGAATCCCCAACAGTGCATAACAGGATGGAGGGTAGGTGGCGTGGAAGAGGAAAAATTTTTCTTCAGCCAGCAGCAACAACATCTTCAAAAGCTCTCTGTGGGTGCAGTTTTCATCCAGAGAGCTGCCAAAGTAACTGTACAGACAGACTCAATGAACCCAGAGCCAGGGCTGAGTACTGTTCCAGTATCCCACCTGTTCCCATGCAGTGGTTGTGCTGTCCTCTGCTCTTTGCCTACCCAAACCTCCACACCATATATTGATTCAGTGTCCCTTGAATCACTACAATGCCAGCTTATCTGGTATTTTCAGAGACACTTTGTATCCCTCATGCACATTTTTTCTGCATCCGCACAGACAGTAAAGCCCAGATAGAGACTTACTCCTAACATTGCTGAAGTTCAAAACCGTAGCAAGAAAGTCAAACCTCCAATAGGCTTTGAACAACTCTTGAAAAACATTGTACTTTATGCACAGAAAATCAACCTACCTATTAGTGGGACTGAATCAGAAGTTGCAGGCATGATCTCAGCCACAAGCAGCATAAATACAGTCAGGGAAAGCAGAACAGTGATACCTGCAGGGAGTGAACATGGAGGGGAAAGATGAGGAACACTGTAGCTGCAGCTCGTCCACATTGCTGTTAAATATAACTTTGTCCTGATCTACAGCTAAGCCAAATCCATGAATTCATTCTTGTCAGAGAAGGAGCAAATTTCTACCAAGTGAGAGCATCTTTGGATGTGCCTTTATCTGCTCTCTTTCTGCTTCTCAGTTGCACCCAAACCTTTGCGTCTCTCAAAGTCATGGAGACTCTTTGCTGCTCAGTGAGATAGAACTTGTAGAACTGATAAAATACACTGTTCTTGCAAAACAGAGCTCATACAAAACCCAGATGACAATTCAGGGTGAAGAGAGATTTGTTTTGCAAGTTATATAACACCCTCCATAGAGCTGCAGCCTGTTTTGAAGTAGCTCTGTGTTATTTTGTTCTCTCTGGAAAGGCCGTGTGCAAAATCTAACTGCCCTGTGCTGAGAAATTGCCTTCTATTTCACATGTTTAATGCATGAATATTACACCCTATTTTTGTGACAACACTGTACTCAAATAACTTAAATAATTCTTCTCCTTGTCTGCACCCTATTTTTCACAGACAACAGTCATATCCCTTACAGCCCATGTTTTGCTTCTTGTAAGACTGGATGCTCAGTGCTATGACGATTCTACTAGCCAAGTAAATTTGGTGCTATTTCAAGGTCTCTGTCTTGATTAGATCTGTGCACAATTGACTCTAAAGGTCTCACTCAGGTCTGTCTCATATATTTCCAGCTTTCCCTGTCTTCTCTTGTAAGAACGCCTCCTAACTGTATTGATACATGTGACAGTAAATCTCATTTAGCTCTTCCTTGGCTGTCATTACTTTGCATTCATGGGGAACTCGTAGCTTGGAGGTTTGGGAGCTGTACTTGGAAGGTGAAAATTCAACGCCCAGCTGCTGCTCGTGACCCTTCACTCTCTGTGTCTCAGTATGTCTTATCTGAAATACTGAGTTAATCAGCTATGAAATGCACTGAGACATGCTAAGGAACAGAATGACAGAGAATAGTGTGCTACCATTGCTGCCTCTGCCAGGGACAAGTTCTGCCTCATCCCAGGGTGGAATCCAAAGTACTCAGTACAGTGTGTGTGGATGCTGTACAGAAAGCTGCCAGCTTCTGCAACCAAACAAGTTCTTCTGTTGCTCCTCCAGGGAAATCTTTATTCATTAAGCACCATCAGGTGTTATTTGCCATTTTATGGGAAGTACGTAAGAAAGAAATGAATTCTTTAGCACTTACCTAAAGAAATCTTCTCCCCTGAATCAGCGGGCAAAAGGAAAACAAGCAGGGCCAAGCCAGATATGAGCACACAGGGAATCAGTAGGTTCAAGCCATAGTAGAGAGTGCGTCGGCGCATGGTGATGGTGTATGTCACGTCTGGATACGGTTCTTTACAGCACTCATAGTACATCTCATTCCTCTTTCCTGGAACACCTACAGAGGTGGACGTCAGAGTGGTGAGGAGTGGTGTAGGACTACCCAGCATCTCCCTGGAAGGTCCCCAGCATTGGCACCTCTGCCCATATGGCCTCTTCCTGCTACAGAAAGGACCTCCAGAGATCCCCTAGTCTGTCCCCCTGCCACAAGCAGATCCAGCACCCCCCACAGCGCTCCTGATACAAGCTGAAACCACCACCCTGGTGCTCCAGTGCTTTCTGTTTTAGGCAAGAAATGGGATGAGGAAAAGGAGACAAGCCAACTCCTGTGCTGGACACAAACGGCTTCCTTTCCTCACAGAGGAGCTATTGAGGGGTCTGAGCCAGCTGCCACGACCTCCAGACAATCAAGGCTCAAACCACAAGAAGGAAACCTGTCTGGCTCCTACAGCTCTGTCTGCAGAAAGGAGAAAGGATTCTCCCACCCCTCAGTCGAGTCTCTTATTGCTCCATACATCCAGACATCGGACCGAAGATGCATGGAAGTGTCCTATGGCAAATGATAAGGGAGAAAAGAAACGCCTAAATCAGCAACAAGGCAAAAGTAATTTTCTAACGCTTGTAGCCAGTGGTGCACATATAGCTGAATAGATTTAATGGGACGAGGGACAACACATCTCAGCTTAATGTTGTTTGGAAGCTGAAATACATCAATACAGGGCTACATCAGCCAAGGCTGACTCTTAGTGCATCAGTGTCTTTGGAAACATCTGGACTGACAGTGCAAGATGCCTGTTGTTCCTAATCCACCTTCCGTGGATTTTTTTTTTAGCATTTACTTTTGTACCTTCTGGATCATTAGAACCTGGCTTAGCCCAAGAAGCTCATCTGGGCCAGATCAAAACTAGTCTCAGCATCCCAACCTCAAAAAGAGAAGATTTGTGAACTGTGGCCAAAGGCTAGCACAGTATAGCTAGCCTTTGGCATAGCATGCATACTGCCTGCCTTCCTGCTCCCAGGGAATGATGACTAAATTTGATGTCACACTAGCCCATGCATTAGATTTCCTGTGGGACAAATGCCACCAGTTCTTCTTCTTGCTGCAGTAGACTGTCCAAGAAGCTGTGTGGCAAGGACTGCAGCAGAACACAGTATGCCATGGGCAGCTGGAAGAGCTCCACACCATGCATGTTTCATGCCTCCATTGCTTACCTCTTTTTCTATATGGGTTACTGTGCACATGACAGAAGGTGCTGTGATGCATAAATTTTGTCAGGAGAGTGGCAAGTATCCGTAAAGGATATGGCCATGGGTTGCCTGACGTATTACCTGACGCTTTTGCTGTATGAGCTGATTTAGGGCCAGTTCTGTCCATTCTGGCCTGGGGTGAAGGCAAATAGAACACAGGCCAGTCTCCTCATCAGATATGAAAAGTTATTGGTCAGAAATGACCACTGTAAAGAAGTTCTGGAAAGTTAAGAATGCTCTGAAATGAACTGAGGTGAGGAGGACTTCACTATGGAGTCCTTCAGCACTCATGAATACTGATTATCTTTCTTATTGTATTCTCAGATGCCCTGAATGGTGAAACTACTTTATTCACTTGTTCCAGGCTATTTCCTTGATCAAATACCTGGATTAGAAGATAGAATGGCTGCAAGTTCTCATTAAAGTGGTCTAAGCTCTGTCTGTTTCCACAGCATGACTTCTGATTGACACCTACTTAAATGAGTTCAAAATCAACTCACTAGGAGCAGACTATGAATACCTAATTCTGGACACAGTTTCCTCTTTTAAAAATACAGGTGTCTTCTGAAAGTCAGAAAAGAAGAGAGACACACAACGCTGCAGTTATTTGCAGATAGTACAGGCTGGTAGACACTTTGATGGTTTTCTGAGTGAGAGGGATTCATCTCTGTAAAACTCCTCCCAGTTTTGCTGAAACACTGTTTTTAACACCAATCAATTTTTGACTATGTGTTAGAGTAGATGTGACAGTAGCGTTCAGTGCATCTACACAAGACACGTCCAAGTACAGGTCTGACAAACTGCTCAGATGCATCAGCACCACTAGATTTCATTTCTGCACTTAGATTTAGGCAGTTGCTTCAGAACACAGTGTTTTCAGACACATTTCAAAGAATGCATTTAAAAAGTTGTTTCTCAACTGTTATTTTTTTCCTTTTTTCATGCTGCCTTTTACATGAACACTTCTATTATCTGTATTTCAGATATCTCCATAGAATTAGTAGTTTCTGTATATTTGTGATTTACCTTTGAAATTTAGATTACTGAAAAAACTTTAGGAAAGTCAATTTACCTACTAAATCCCACTCTCCATTTGAGATGTAGTTGGAAATATCAGCCTCGAGCATCTGCAGGTCGATCAGCCAGCCACTGTGAGTCCAAGAGCCGAACTTCAAATCACACTTCTGCACATCAAAAGGGAACCAGCGGACATCAATGTAACATGTGCTCTTCAAAATGCCTGTGGATAAAAAACCAACCAGAATGAAATGTGTGCAGGGTGCAGTTCGCCTCCACCCTTATCTGCACAGCTGATTGTGAGCAATTTCCTTCTCCCAAAGTCTGTATGATGGAATCATGGTGCAACCAAACAGCTAGAGCAGATGGAAGATGCTAGCGTAGTGGAACACCAACCCTTCCTGGGACACTGGTGCAGATCCCCCCCTTCTTGCCACTGCTGCTCAGCTTTCACTTTAGCTCTCTGCCCCCCCAGGACCAGTCAGCTCAAAGGCACTCTGTGATGGAGAAGCAGCTTCTGCTTCATCAGAAAGTTATCTCCAACGCTGCGCTGAGCTGATGTGCTTGCAGTAATCGTCTCTGTGTGCCCCATAAAATATCGGCTGATGTGAATCCTAGCTCTGAGTCACCTAACCAGTTTGATGTTTTGCTGTAAGAGCTCAGGTTGTGCCTTTTGAAGATAAAATCCCTGAAACAGAGATCATGTGTTACTGTTTCTGCCTGCTGCTGCAAAGGCCAAGGGCATTCTGGCATGACTGTATGGTGTGTGCAAGATTATTTTTCCCTGCACAAACACTGATGCTCTGCAGTGGCTGGATTCCCTCCATTTGCTCTGCTATCTTCTGGTAGGTCTGCCTCCCGCTGTCATGGCCATTTTTGGGTGGGTTACATGGGGTGTTTTCTCCCAGCTTCCTCTAAATCCTGGCTCTGCTGCCTTCCTTCACAGCAGACAGCTGTCCCCTTCTTGTCCTCTCTCCTTGCTCCTCCACCCAGCCGTACGTAGCAGAGCTTGTTTCTCTAATGGAGAGCATCGGTGAGTACAGCCTGCTTGCAGAGTCATGGGAAATAAAACTTTCATGAAGCCTTGGAAACGACATCTTTTCATCTCTTCTGTGTTTTCCAGTGTCTGGATTAATCTAGCTGCTTCTTCAAGCACTTGTTGCATTAGGTAGGCTGATCAACACTTGCCTGCTAAAATGGATCAGGCAAAGCAGTTTGGCAGTAGTTAAATTCCTGTAAGGAATTATTTCCTCTGTTTTATATGAGATATTTCCTTTACTCTTTATTCTCTCTTTTCTGTTTCCTTGGGGTCTTAAATAAGCAGCTTTTCACCATGGAATTTGTATCTCACCATAGACGTACTCTGCATGTGTGGTGTACCTTCTGCTCTCTTAGCTGAAAAGAGGCTAGCAGAGCATCAGAGCTGTCCATGTAGGCACGTTCTCCATCACCTACCTGTACAGACCCATGAGGGATGGAGAAGGCTCTGTTCTGGTGCATGCTAATTTTATTCCTGCCAACTGTTGCTCTATGGAGAGCAACCATTCCCATGGGTCCTCCCAAGAAACAAAAAACCAAAACTGCTTTAAGAGGCCTCAGAGCTAGCAATCAGCAGAGGACCAGCCATCAGGGAAGACCCACTTGTTCCCTGATGGCCTCTGTAGATGTGCTCGGCCTCAGTATTCCAGCAGCTATGGCACAAAGTTTGGACATTTCTTGCCCACCAAAGGCAGTGACTGTGCAATAGCCTGTGTGATTGCTGTAGGTCCTGGCTGCTTGGCCCTATGGACACCAAATCAGCAATACAGATGGAAAGCAGAATGTGGTTTGGGTCTGGCTGGCCAGGGCCGGTCTCCGTTCATCTTTTCACCTGTAGCTGGAGGTTCAGCCTCTCAGGGGGAAGTGTGCTGCAGAGGGATTGCTGCTCCTGGTTGCCTCCTGTGGTCACACTTTTCTTCAGTCTCAAGAAAGAGCTAATTGGTTTGCATGAGAAACTTTCCTCTGTGATAATGTGATGTGAGGTACCCATCACCTTGCTTTAGATAATACCCCAGATGGGCCTCTGAATGATCAAAGTACTCAGGAGAGAGATTTACTCATTTATGAAGTGGAAATATGCTACTAATCAAAGACTTAAATTACTTAGTGGATCTATCTCATAATTAAGTTACATAGCTTGCAAAATTTCTGTGGACTGCTTCTAAACACTTTGATTTCCTACGTGAAGGAAAACTGCTTGTGGTTATTCAAAGCTACACATTGAGCAAACAAACACAGTCTGCATCCTACCTGGAGGAATATATTGGCAGGATCCAGAGTAATTCACCAGCACATTTGTGTGAAATGTTGCATCGAATCTTTCATCCGCACTACAGCACAGTACAAACAAAACAAAAGAATAAGAAAAAGCAAGCTGATGTTTAAGATGCAGCAACTTCCAACAGAAAAAAAAAATAACTTCTTGTGAGAATTCAACGCACAGAATGTCTGAACCAAGGTCTGGCTTATGCCTAGGTGAAAAGCCCACCCTCAATCTGCATCTTGCCTTCTAATAGTCACTACTGGCCTGCACCCAAGTGTGCTGGTAGCTTGCTGCAGTGTCCTCAGAGAAGCAAGAAGTACAGCTCTTGGATGTCTCGGGGCAAAGGCAGAAGAGAAAACAACAGAAGGATCACAGTTTTTGGAGTTTCAAGGCATTTTTCAAAGACTGGGCTGTTGGCAGGATGAAGCTTTTCTGGGGCTGCTGTCAGAATCAGGCAGCTCACAGTGTAACTCAAGTTATTTTTACGTAAATACCTGTTGTAAGAGCAATGGTGCCCCGAGGCAACAATTCTGCAGTCTCTAAAGATGCACAGGGGCCAAAAGTTTGCTTCAGGCAATGGAGGAAGGCACTAGAGAGAAGCTGTTCCAGATTTGGGGCTTGTAGGAGGGTATTGACTGAGATTGTAGGAGCAGAAACCATGTGAAAGGGACCAAGGAAAGAGACTTTATTTAGGACTCCAGAAGTTCTGAGAAAAAGAAGAGAATAATGAGCTGGACATGACCAAGCATTCTTCAAGGAAGCAGGCATGGGGTCTTGCTCAGGATTAAACGCAGAAGGTCCCCCACACTGGTCCTTGCCTGTCATGACTGTGTGCAGGTCCATGTTGCACAGCTCTGCCATCTTACACACCCTGTCCTGCAACCAAACATGGAAAATTCAGATCCTCCGTTCCTCCTGTCATCTGTTCTTCTTTCATATCTGAGGAGGGTCGAGATGGTGCCAGAAAGCTGAAAGTAACTTGCTGGCATGGGCACTCCTGATCTGAGGGGAGGGAAACAAATGCTGGAGGAGAGCACAGACAGAGCGCACAGACAGCCTGCTCTAATGTGAAGGAGTGAAGCACAATGTCCTCTGCATCAGGATCCTCTATACCAGAGCTTGAAAATCAAGGACTGAACACTGGAAACATGGGAGTAACAACATGTGACTCAGGATGAACATAAAAGTTAGCAGAAATCAATGGGGATAAAATTGAAAAGACTAAGGTGCAGAATGAGAGATAACACAAAAGGCAGACAGAAAGGCTTTCATTAATATAAGAAAACAAGGAAAAGACAAAGGATGAGGCAGACCCACTGCTTGCTGTGAAAAGAAAGGAAACAACGGGGTACAGGGAGCTGCAGTATCCTGTACTTCGTGTTTCTCTTTTCACCAATTGTGCCTCACCACAATTAATTCTCACACAGTGGTAGGAGTCCAAATCTGGAGAGGGGAGGAACACATTAAAGAAGTGTAGAAAAGACAGATTCCAGTTGGCAGCGCTGATGAAATTTAGTTTCAAGTACTGAAGGGACTGGCCGAAATACTCTCTGAAGCATTAACAATTATCTGCAAGAGTTTGAAGAGTACAGGAAAGGGCTCAGTGAATTAGAGAAGTTCAAAGAGAATCCTGATTTCTTCATTTTTTTAAAAAGTGAAATTACAGACATAACAGCCTAACCTAAAAGATAATGAGGTGAAAACAGCTGACACAGATTTGTCAAGGGCCAACTGCATCAAATCAATCTAATTTTCTCACTGACTAACTGAATAAGAGGAGGTTGAAAATATATCTGTACTTCAGAAAACCCTTCCCACAACACATTTTTATAAACAAACTGGAGTAGTATGGACCAGATTCTGTGCGTCATTTTTGGAGACTGAAAATTTGCGAAGAGGCTGTAAGTAGTAAAGAATAGCATCTAAACTATTTCCAGGTCACTCCAAGCCTCCTTCAGATATCTTACAGTGGTTCTTGGAATGGAAAATGGATCTTGGTATACAGTAGAAACCAGCAGAAGGAAATTCAGCCCAGATGATTGGAAAGTATTATGCTTAATGCTGACAGAGAAAGACAGGTGAGGGAAAATCTTGTAAGGACAAAGGACAAAATTAGTACAAAAATAAAATGTTAGAGCAAAAGTATAATTCTTCTCTCCTGCAAACAAGAAAAGTCTGTAAAAAGAACTTCCACTTCATCCAACACTGCAGAAGTACTGGCTAGAGTGCTGGACTCCACCATGGAAAATTAGAAATAGAGATTCTACAGTGTTCAGAGGAGACAAGGAATGATGAAACGATATTTATAAAAATGTCGGTGATGGGGAATACGCAAAGAAACACAAATTATTTCATTCAAGCAGGAAGACCATGGCACAAGCAATTTTCCAGAAGTATGGTAATTACAAGGAGAGTATGGATTGTTTTCTCTTCACATTCACTGGGAAAAGGAAAAGAAGATATCTATAAAACTACAGAAAGCAAGACTTTGACTGTTAGAAGATCTATTAACTTGCATCTGTTTGCTTTCCCCCCCCCCCCCCCCAAGAGTAGGAGACAAATTCCTGAAGCACCAAGGAAAATCAATGAAGCAGTGTTGTTTTCCAGCACCTAGTTCTCTAGTTCTAGGCTCCCACTAGCTGTTGTGCATCTTGCTTACCTGTTATAAAGAAGAATGTCTGGTACCCAAATCTGGTCGGCTGGGAATCTCAAGTTCTGCACACCCGGGTATTCATACTGATCCCAAGACAAGTAAATATCAACCCAGTACTGTTGGAAAACACATACATCAGATTATACAAGTTGGTAAAAGTCTTTTAAGCTACCTGGAATACTATGATAGCAGAATAGATGTTAGCAATAGCATCAGTATGATAATAGTTAAATGCTAGGCTTTAATTATTAAGAAAGGTAAGCATATAGAGAGAGGAATTTGTAGGGTGTTGACTCAGTGTTTTTAGCTGCTGCGTTTTAGTTTATTGCCTATCCCCACCAGCCTGAGACCTGAAGCCAGACAGCTCACGCAGCTGTTGGGCTGGCAGAAGCCATCAGTAGGCTCAGCCATGAGGTGCACTGCTTTTGAACTGAGATGGTTTCAATGGCTGGGGTGTTGTCTCTGGTGTGTGGACCACACTGGTGGAAATAATTTCATTTATTACAGCTGGGCTTTTTAATAGCAACCTTGCTATGACAGTCATGAAAGTGAACTTTATATCCAGAGGGGTTGTTTCTGCCCCTCTCCATCCCAACACAAACAGTTTATTTAAGAAAGGTTCAGGCACAGCTTTTCTGCTGAAAGTTGTGACTTACAGAAAAACCCTATGGCAGGACTGCAAGGGTGTCACTGGTGTTATAGCTGAAGATGCTCTTACAAAGGACAGGATATGTACAGGCTGTGCCATGACAATGCTATAGACCCATATGTTGATTTGGGTTAGTTTTTGCAACAGAAAAAAAACTCACTCCTGCTGCAAATCCCAGCAGGTAGCTGTGGAATAAACAGCCTATTCAGTTGCACCCATTAACTTGACAAAGTGTTTGGCTGCTCAAGTCAAAACAGAATTAGCTCGATCATTCAAGTCTCCCACAGGCTTTTCCCAGCAGAGCTGCATCTTTGCCAAGCGTAAACCATTAAGGGGATCGGTTTATACCCCATAAGAATAGATCATATCTCTCTCACCAAAAGCAACCAGCAGCAGACACGAATGGTGGGGAGCTCCCTCTGCCATAGCTCTAAGTGAGGATCAATTCTGCTTATCCTGCATGACCGGTGCAGGTCACCCCTCAGTAGGAGTGGGCTGCAGGAGAGGGAGGAGGTGCATTTATGGATGAGGTTTGTAAAGTGGAAGGGAAAACAGTGTTCCTGGGAAGCTCTCCCACTGACAAGCCTGGGCACTGCTGATCACAAACCAGTGCAGAGCTGCATGCCATCCTCTGCATCTGAGGGTGCATGCTGGGGGGTCCTTTTGCCCTGCACCCTCAAGGAATACCCCAGTTCCCAATTTCAGACAGATAGGGAGGTTTTTCCAGAAGCCATGAGAACAGGACACCTAGGTCTTACAAGGTGCCTGGCTTCTTCACCACAAGTGCCCAGCTCTGCCCTTGGAGGGGCCCTGAGCCTCTTGAAGAGTTCCTCCTCCAGCTGTGGTGGGAGCCTAGCTTTGGGCTGTCTGTTACAAGATGCCTCTGCCCACTGGCCTAACAATGTGGTTGGTACCATTTCCCAAGGTCTGCTCAAAGGATTAATGCAGCTTCCTGTTGTTTTCAGTGCTAAAAGGAACACTGGAAAACTGCAGAGACTCCAGGTGCTTTCTTATTTCACATTGCAGACAAGTTAAGAGGCGGCAATCTTGCTTTCCAGCTAAGAAATCACATTTGGTACTTTGCTGTTAGGAAGGTTATTTGTTCTTTATTCATACAGGTTACTCACCATCTGCAGCCAAGCATTTGTGATCAACACCTGATTCTTCTCATCCTTTGAACAAAACGGAGAAGGAAAAGAAAGAGAGAAAAGGATGAGACTCAAAGTACATCTAGGTTTCAGGTAGAACAGTTCCTTTGAAAATCCACATTCTTGGGGTAAAGAAACACAAACTTCATGGAGTACATTGAAAGCTCGGTGCAAAATTACCCAACTGCATTGTGTGAGTGGGAGAAGAATGGTTCTTTCTATCCTTTAAAACTACACTTCCTGAATTTATTGTAAATAATCAGCATCAGAAGTGAAGATAATAGACAAAGGCTGTTACTTTGGTGGAGACAATTGGATTGCTTAACAAATGCACAGATTTTTCCTTTTGGCTAGCTGGGCAAAGCAAGATATTTCTGGTTCCATACAACATGTAATAACTGAAGAGAGTTGATGTCGTATTTGCTGCCACTGCAAAACAGTGGAAACACTCATCCTTTGGAGTCTTGGCAATCTGTAGCTTAGCTCAGGCTGAATTGTAAGGACTGGGCTTGGGGAAATGCTAGCACATGACAGGAAGCCACAGACGTCTGAAACTGAGCTCACAAGGTGCCTGCTCGGAGCAAGGGTTCTGTATGTTCAGACACCAGCATGCAGAGGCTACAGGGAAGCAACTCTCTCTCATGACATAAATGAAGAAGCCCCCAGACATCTTAGGGGATCACAGGTTGCCCACCTGTGTCAGGTGCCTGGATGAAGAAGCAGGGCTGCAGGTGCCGGGATGGAGAAGCAGGGCTGCCACGTTCCTGTGGTGTAGAAACCCGGATCCACGCTCCAGCTTTGCACAGCTCCAGATTCCACCACAGGTGTGCCCTGCACATACCAGGAGCTGGGGTACTCAGTAGTATGGCTCACTGGCTAACGGTATGCCCAATTGTTTCCAGTCTGGACAGAGGTGGATCCTCAAGGTTGGATTTGATGCTGTGGCTTGGGAGCAGGCCTGACCAATGCAGCCACTTCCCAAAAAAACCACAGTCTTGGTCAAAAGACATACCAAAAAACAGTGTTTTCTCTCTCTGCTTCAACTCAGCTCTCTTGGGCACATGTTGGAAGGAACAGCTACGGCCTGACCCAGGTGACTCTTGCCCACAGCAAAGAGATCGTGCTTTCAACTTGTCATCTCCCAGACTGTCACACTCCATAGTGTATTAAGTTCTCTCCCCCTGTTACAGTTAAGAATCACAGAATATCCCAAGTTCAAAGGGACCCACAAGAGTCATCAAGTCCAGCTCCTGGGCTTTTCTGATGCTTCCTCATAGTTTCTTTGCAGCTCTGGAGCAGGAGTGGGAAGAGAAGACAGCATGAATGTAGCTTGAGGTGAGCAGACTGGTATTCTTTCCTTAAGTGAATAATGCAGCTCTGGATTCAGTGCCTGTATATATATACCAATAAGTACTGCCAAAGTAGTCTAATTAAGGATCAGCATGAATCAAAAAGCCCAGGCAACTTCAGGACTGTGGTTTACCTTGTGATTTTGGAGACCAGATATTTTTGGATGCCGAATGACAATGAAGAGTACAAAAGACTTGGACTTGAGAGGAGTATGGTGATGTGATAGACAGTTTTGCATGGGAGACTGTGACAAAAAAATGTTCACTTCTACATTAAGAACGTGATCAAGGAAGGCAAGCATGCCCGAGATGCTCTGTAGGGTCTTAACACCTTCCAGACCAGTCTGCACCTGCAGTGTCTCCCACCCCAAACACTGCAGGGGATCAGATGCTTCTTAAGGCACACACACACAGACATATGTGAACAGGTAGCTCTGCAGTCCCAAGGACTGTGCACTGACATCACATGGCTGTAACCATGAGCCTGGGAAGTAACCTGATTAGGTGAAAAGCAGGACCAGTGGATTCTCCTTAGAAGTTCACTAGGCCAACACATCATCTTGCATCTTGCTGAAATCTGTTCTTACTGCGTACTGGTCATGAGTGTTTTCTACTGTATCTTGTTGGTGACTCTGTGTTCTCCCACTTTTGAGTTGGACTCTGAAGTTTGATCACTGCAGTCCCATCATGGGCTTTTCTGCAGTTTCACAGCAGCTTTGCTGATGACAAAACATCCCCCTTTCCTTCAGAGATCTCTACATCCTCCCTATAATGTAGCTAATTGCTCTGGTCTCTGCATCAGTTCTGTGTCTGATGTTTCCCCTTAGCTATGGAAGAGGAGAAGGAGCAAAAACAGACAAATTGCCTCTAATTAAAGAAAAGTAGCGTCCCAGGAGCCCAAACTGTACTTTTTATTAGCAGGAGAATGTCTTGTTTAATGAACTTAGTCTCCTTTAATGACAAGGTTACTCATTCAGTTGACCAAGGAAACAGAGTGACCCGTATGAGAGGCTATAACAACCGAGTGATTCCTTTCCCTAACCTGTGTAAAATGAAGGATTTTCCCCATGTACAATGCACTCCATAGGGAAGGGGGAAGGAGGACCTTCCCCTTTTTTTGTCTACCTGAAAGCCACAGGGGATGTAGTAACACGTAGTATGAATCTGGAAGGCCTTCAACTTTCCTCCATGTGGAGTTGTCTCTGTTCAGGAACCTTTAACTCTTGCCTCTGCTTTATTTACAAAGATGCTCACTTTTACCTGACGTTGCAGCTTTATGCTTAATAGACTCCATATCTACAAAGAAAATCATCTAAGGATGATGTCTGTATTTCACAGAACTGTCTGTTGCTCTACCTGCTCACCTGTCACATTTTTATGAGGTCCTTATTCAAATGCTAACTATCTTGGTAAGCAGCTTTGACTTCAAGCAGTTCATCATCTACTGTACAGCATATTGGTATTCCAGCTAGCCTTAAACATATTATCTTGGGTACATTTTTCTTCCATGTCATAAACTACTGTGCTCACTGTTTTTCCTACTTCTCAGATTTATTTTATCATCAAAGGGAAACTTGTCTATTAGAGTTTTCACATGTTTACCTGGAGAATAACCGTGTCCTGCATGGTCTTCCTGTCTTGCTTTTTCATAATCACAGTCAAGAAGAGCACAGAAATCTAACCAGAGCTTTGGACTACTATGTCTCTTTCAGCCTTAGGGAGAAAAGTGTCACTTTAGGCTATTTTTGTGGTCATTCAGAGTCTATTCTCATCCTCGCCTTCAGGCTGCTAAGCTTTCAAAGGCTTTAAGGACAGTAAAACCCAGAAAATGCTATCTCCGTATTCAGCAAAACATGCAACCTGACGAGTCCTTCTCATTACAGGATAGAACAGAAATTTTTCTAAACAGGGATCCGAGTTTGCACCCCCAAAACAGTACAATTAAAAAAAAAAAAAAGAGAAGAAGAAGAACTAGCCTGTTCTGTAGGAGGAAAACAGCATCATTTTACACTGAGTAGGTATTTGTCAAAATTTAGGTTCATATTTGTCCAGATGTAGATCTCTTGCTAAGCCCCTTCTAGAGAAAGACTCTGAGAAGCCAGTGCATCCTGAGGCTGCCCAGGAGAGAAAAGATGTGAAAGTCTGAATCTATGCTACGTTAGTGCAAGGGATTTCTAAGGAATTAGATGTTTATGGAACTTTCTGTCTTTGTGGGTTTGTTGTTATACTGAGTAATGAAGCTTTGTAGCCTTGACATAATTTGGTTTTTGGAGTGGGCTTGTTGCCTGGCCTTTCCAGAGCTCTGGAGGAATCAGGAGCTGTGGGCTGTGTACATGTTTGAGATAATCAGGCATGGGAGGGACTGTATTTATGTGCTATAAAAATAATGACAGATAATCATGAGAGTGTGTGTGCCTTATGTTGTCCTCAGAAGTCACTGTCAGGAACTGTTTTGCCCAGATAAAAGCTAATTCTCCAACTTGGGAAGCACTGGAAACAGCTCCCTTACTGTGTGTCATGCGTTTGTGCAGAGGAATTTAAGATTAGTTGTGAGAGTGCCTTTCCTCCCACTAGAAAGCTTGAATAACCCAGCACTTTGCCTTTCCTGTGCACGGCTCATGCCTCACTTGGCACTGTCAGCTCTGGAGATGACCTTCCCTCTGCTTTTGACAGACTCTCAGCTCTCACCACAGTGAAACAACTGAAGCAGCCCTGCCACGATCCCAGGTGAGGCTGGAGATGACAAGCCCTCAGAGATGTTTTCCGTCTCTCCTCTAGGCATTCTCCCAGGCTGCAAATGTTCAGCTCAGACAAATCAGTTTGCTTCTGGTATTTAAAAATTTTGGAAAAGTTGGTTCTGTGGTCAATAGCCAGTACAACAGTTGTTCTCTAAATCCTTCCTTTCTTTATCTGGGTCATATTCTCCCCTTTCTATCTTCAGCTTCACCCCAATTAATCCTCTGTATTGGACACCTGAGTATTCCTCTGGACTCTGACCCATGGAGATTTGTTTCAGTGCACGTGCTCGGAATGTTATAGTTTGACTTTGTATTCCCTGCCATCAATTCAAAGCTTACAATATGTGTAGGTTTGCCTTATTTTTGCACTAGGGCATGTCAGTAGACTCTCCTTTGTCAGACCAACATCCAGATGAAACATGATTGCCTCCAGCCATACAATTATCTGGATCATAACATATGGACAAAAAAATCCCAAGGCCTTCCTGGTTCACTAGTCACATCATACAGTGATGCATCACCTCTGCAACTAGGACTTTGTTAAGAAGTGACTGACTGACATCATTAATCCCTGCACTCTCACAGAAAGAGTTGATTCTGCCATTGATTTATTGCAAGATACTGAACAGAAAAGTCCCAAATTGAACACGTAGTTCTCAGATGTGGCCAAAGGTCAAATGGGGCCACTTTGATTAATTTTTTTTTTTTTTTAATGCTGCTTATGTGCCTGAATTCGTAAGAGGGATCAAGAACAAAGTGCATTTACTTGGAGATTTGGAAAGTTTTGTTAGCAGAGGTATGATTTTCTACACTGGATTTTGATCAAGAGAATCAAACGGAAATGGGAAGGCTTTCAAAATCTTCTAAGGCAGAGCCTAGCCTGTGTCTGCAGCTGGCAGTTATTTCCATCACTGCAACACCCATCTGCTCACAACCTTGAGATGATTAATTAAAACATCTTTAATGCATTGTATGAATGAAACTCCTCAAAACCACCCAGCTTGAGGAAAACCCAGGTTTTCCTCAGTAAGCATAGCTGGACAGCCATTCTATTTCAAGGCTTTTTCAGGGATCATTCAATATAAATATTCAAGGTTTAAGGTTTGCCTTGTGAAAGTGTTTAAAAAGTTGGAATGAATGTTGCCATAGTAACATCAGCTTTGAAAAGATACCTGATGTTCAAGTACTGCATTTCAATACCTTTAGCATAGCACCTTCAGGAGGGAGGTGGGAATCAGAGGGGATGGCGTGGAGTCAAGAAGAAAGGATGTGGAGGGATACAACAAAGAATTAAAAAACATCTACCGATGTCTGCTGTGCATTTCTGTGCCTGTCAGGATAGAGACGGGCCAGTCCAGTTTGGTCAAGTCAATAATATACGTATTTAAGAGTTTGTAGCTGAATAGCCACTCCCTCCTGCTAGTCTCATTTTATTGCTGTGGGCCTTTACTCCTATGAACGATTAGAATCATAGAATCATAGAGTCATAGAATGGCCTGGGTTGGCTGGGACTGCAAGGACCACCAGTTTCCAACCCCCCTGCCACAGGCAGGGCCACCAACCTCCAGATTTGGTACTAGATCAGGTTACTCAGGGTCCCATCCAACCTGGCCTTGAACACCTCCAAGGTCAGGGCATCCACAGCTCTCTGGGCAGCTATGCCAGCACCTCATCACTCTCTCAGTAAAGAACTTCCCCCTGACATCCAATCTAAACCTTCCCTCCTTCAGCTTGAAACCATTCCCCCTTGTCCTGTCGCCACCTGCCCTTGTGAAAAGCTGGTTCCCCTCCTGTTTATCATCTCCCTCAAAATACTGGAAGGCTGCTGTGAGGTCCCCCCGCAGCCTCCTCCTTGCTGAACAAGCCCAGCTCCCGCAGTCTATCCTCGCAGGAGAGGTGCTCCAACCCTCTGATAATCTGTGGCCCTCCTCCGAACCCTCTCCACCAGCTCCACATCTTTACTGTACTGGGGGCCCCAGGCCTGGACACAGTACTCCAGATGGGGCCTCGTTACAGGTTATTTCTCATAACTCTATTTCACCTAAGAATGAGATATACTTCTACCCGTTTCCACTGGCTTCTCCCTGAGGTGACAGCTTTCCTGGTCCCTCTTCCTGCCTTGGTGAGGAACATCTCCTTTCCCTGGAGCAAGCAGCCCAGCCTGCCTTTAGTCTCTGTGCTAGGCAACAGTGTCTGCTGCCTCTAATCACCCTCCTGCAGTGTTTTCTTCCCTGGAAGAAGGGGTGCACGGTACTCAGGGGGAAGGAAACACTGAGGGGTTGTGTCTCATGCTACTGGTGACTGAGTCTGCTAAGCCCAGAGATTCGTGCCATACGTTCTTTCCCCGTTCCCGTTTCACACTGCTGTTGCAGTGAAGAAGGGCCACGTAGCGCAGGCTTGCTCTCACTCTGTATATGTCGCATGGCCTTCATGGAGCAATGGTTCCAGCTTTGTCCTATTGTTAGACAAACGTTTCCCTCATAAGCCCCAGGAGCTAGGACAACAGGTTTCACGTGGCTTTCCAGCACAGGGTTGCTCTGTAATTGACTGCTTGGATGAACTGACGTGTATGCCTGGTTCCTGGGGGAAAGCATGTTATGTCACAGCCTAAAATAAGCGAGTCCTCCACTGAAATCCCAAGCCATCCACACATAGCTTGTAGGCGGTTTGCATATTCTCCAGGGTGGGTTTCTCATCCTGAAATAGTCCTCCATGTGTTTTGTGCACTGTTGGCATGTGTTCCAATAAACAGGAGAAGACAGGAATTGTTATTCCAAGCTATTCATTATTCATTGCCCTTTTCAGCATTTGAAATCACTTGGAAAGCACTGAGAGAAGGGCAGAGAAAGGTCCTCAGTACTCAGCCCTGAGTACCCATCGAAGTCTCACTCCCAGGCCACAGGTAAAGATGCCTTTATATTTTCCTCCTGCAGGCATAAGGCTGTTTTGAAATGCAAGCAAGCAATTAAAGCCTTTTGTCAGGGAAGAGACATGGTTTAGCGGACAATATCGATGGTAGATGAATGGTTGGACTAGATGATCTTAGAGGTCTTTTCCAACCATTACAATTCTATGATTCTATGAAGGGAAATAGGGAAAAGGTTTTTGCTTAGGAGCTGCAGTGACAGTCCCTCTGGAGTTGCACTGAGAGAATACAGTGTTAGGATACAAACCTACCAAACACTGAGACACTAAGAAATGCAAGGTTCAAGGAGGCCATGACAGCCTTGCTTTGAATGCTTTATTGCAGCTTTTGGCTTCAGGAAGGTGAACATTTGCAGTTGGTGAGGCATGGCCAGGAGAAGTCTGATTTCTGTGGACTCTGCTGCCTTTACTGGAGGGAGATGTGGGAATTGTCATGCCTTTCAAGCACCTGATTGCTTCTGCAAAGGGTGAGTTCCTTCCCCTGCAGCTGCCACCAGCCTGCTGCGTGATGATCAGGCAAACTTAAAACTAAGTAAATTCTGCTCCTTTGCACCTTGTAAGGCTGCAGTAACAAGTACTAGGGACTGTTACATGTCCTTGGTGGCTCAAATTATTTACACAAGACTAGGGAGTATCCCTTGGCTAAAAATCTAAATTCCTACGTCTTCAAACAGGGTAGTACAGGCCTTTTCACCACACAGGCAGAAGACTGGGTAGTTACTGCGAAATGCCCAGGCTGGATCAACATCACAAAGACACCCACAAGGAAATCAGTCACCACGCAGAGAGCTGTGAGAGCCATGCTGAAAATCAGAGATCTAACAAGCTATTGAATCACTGTCTGCTAGTTAAGCTTCATGCTCTGGCTTTACGCTGAGCCAGACACAAGCCAATGAAAAAAGCACTGAGTTAAAAGGCAGGTAATTAAGTCCTGATGATAATGCTTAATGCAAGTGTGTGGGCCACGACTTACCAGACAGGAAGCCATAATTCCCGTGGTGCCTACCTTCATTGTGCTAGCAAATTCAAGTGTTTTGTGCTTAATTGGCTTAGTAAGACTGACATTTTGATAGTGCCTGACACCTAGAAGGCAGCCAAAATACTAATTCATGGCTCAATTAGCCCTGGCTTTCACACAGTTGAAGATTCATCCATGTTAATGAAGAGGACAATTTATTTAATTTTTCTTCTCAGAGTTCAAAATCAGTCACAGTAAATGAGCTCTATGACCAGGATTCAACTTGAATCTATTAGACTATCAATGTTTCCATAATTTTTCTGCTTGGAATTTTAATAACTGCTTTTCATGATCACTAATTACTGATTTTTAGCTTTTATAATGATGTCCAGATTTCCTTCTCAGTTGCACCATTTTGCTTCAGTCTCCCTGCACTGGCCTCAGTGAATTTGCTCTTGCAAGTTGAGAATGCAACTTCTGGTGGAGAAAAATCTTTCTGGAAAAACAAATGGTTCTGTAGAATAGGTCTGTACAAGGAGAAACAGAGCAAACACAGCTCACAAAGGCCGTGTAGGAAGCCCACAGATAAATAGAAAGCCATTAACAGGAGACAGAATAAAAAGGAAAGATCCAGAAGGACTGAAAGAGTTTTCCTCCCTACCATTTATCAATGCTTTGTAAATAAAAAACATACAGAATATCTTCTTAGTAATCCTTCCCTTATTGCATCTCTCTCTTTTATGTGCTTTTTATTTCCATCTTGAGAGGTCAAGCTTACGCTGTTGAAGTTATCTATCCTGAAAAGATTTGTACAGGATGTACTATCAGGATTATGGTTTAATCTAGTGAATGCTGATGCTATATTGGGAATAATATGTGAATGGGTGCTTATGTGTACTGGCATATTTATATTTATTTCCTTGAATCACTTGTGAGTTGACCTGGGTTTGCTGTGCAGATATTTGGCCATATGACGGCGAGGAGATGTGGAGTGGGAGGGGATGATTTAGCTGCTGTAAAGTCATTTTAGGACTGGAGAGGAGAATTAAAGACAGAAATGTAACCCTTGAGCTTTCTGGTTGTTCAGTTCACCTGCAAAGCCAGCATGAGGGCTGCACCCTCCTCAGCCCTGCTGGCAGCACCAGCAGCACCCACAGCCACTCAGCACCTCTCGTCCTCAGCCAACCTTGCAAAAAGGGAAAACAGCACTGCAGTGTTAGTGTCTTCTGGAAGGAATAAATACATTTTCACATTAGAAAGCAGACTTCCTTCCATAAGCCATCTGAGTTTACAGGGCCCTTCTCTATCTTACATCTTATGAAATAAGAGCACTTAAAAGCAAGGAGATACCAATTCCTAAAGACGTTCAGAATTGACAAAGGTTTTGTGAGTAAAGCAACACTGGGAGGTCTGTATCAGACAGCAGGTGCCACAGAGCTGGCCTTCACCTTCCTCCTGCCCTCTTACCTTCACCTGGTGGCACTGTCTGCTGACAGGCAGCCTTTCACTTGGGTAATTTTTGTGCAAAGGTTGTAAGCTCCAGCAAAGAACTCAGCTCACACCAGCTCCTGGGGGCTGATTTCACTGGTCCTGCTGTGTGAGCAGCAGATCACCTGGGAGCTGAGCTGGCAGATGGGGGCACCTCTGATATGAAGAGCTGTTTGCAATGGAAAATTGTTGTCCTAAAACACTTTGAACTAACTAACTAACTAACCAACATAACCAAACAACAGAAAAAATCCCAGTGTGAAGTAGAGCTTGAATCTGGCAGTTTGACACCTTCCTGGTAGACAAGGCTAGATGTGCTGTGCTGCTAAGCCAGTATACCGTTTATAGTGGTAATAACTGCATCTGAGCACTCAGAGAAGTTATGTGCAATTTTTTCCCATTATTTCTGTGCCCAGAAATGCACAGCATGCACAGTTCTGATTTTCAGGAGGCAAACTGAGTATTTGCTTTTTACTGCCTCACCAAGGTCTTCTGCAATCTTGTCTTGCTGCTTTCCAAACCAACCAGGAGCTTCAAGCAGCATCAAAATCTGCAGCTTAAGTAGGCTTTTTTGCAAGGTTTTGAATGACCCTGCAGTCTGTAGGAGGCACAGTCTTTCTACACACTGTTCAGACAAATCAGAACAGAATACAGTAAATTTTCCATATATAGTGTTTGTTTGGGATTTGTAGCTACAATCAAATGGTGGATTTTTTGGCTTCTAGAAGTGCCAAATGGCTGCTTGCTGGTGTTTTTTTTTTCAATATTTTTATATCTCTCACTAGCAACTTGCACTCCCTTCTTCTGTCTGCCGTTCTGTCTGAAACAGGAGGAAGTTGGCTCAAAATCACAAACATTACACATGGGATTACAAACTTAGGCAGCCTGACAGATGCTGGGGAGGTTTTCCAGATCAATGGCAGGTGGAAGAGTGAACATGAAGCCGAGAGGCTCTACAGGATCTCATGACATACAGGGACCTGCAGAGCTCCCTGAACCACCTTTGGGTTGTTGTGCAGAAGATAACATCAGAGTGATGGCCCTCCTCTCCTTCTCAAATGAGGTTAATGAGTGAGCTTAGCGAAAGGCAACGACACCATTACTGGAGACTTGGAGGTGTGTTTGTTTTTAGAAAGGGCTTTTGTTATCTCTGCATTGTGCAGCCACCTTGCAGCACTCTTCTTAAAACTGAGCTCTTTATTTGGATTTTTTTGAAATCTGTGATACTTACTGCAGTTTTATTCACCCTACACCTATTAGTTGATTGGTTGGTTTCTTTTAGTCTTGGTACATTTAAACTTGCCGTTTCAGGAAACACTTGCCATAGAAAGATAATCAAACAAGCTTTTCCTGTGAATGACCAAGTGCAGTGAGGCTATTGTTGCAGTAGCATTGATGCCCTGACCTGAAGATAAAGGTAAATAGTGTCGCTAGCAAAAAGAAAGCTGACAATAAAGAGTGGACTTTTTTAGATGTCTCACCAGTGCATTGACTTAAAGGATGTAGATCCCCTCTGATAAGGTTCCCTGCAGATGCCAGCAGGAGCAATCAAATCTGCTATTCATGGTGACAAATATTTTCTACCTAACAGGCTCCTATCACACTGAGCTGAAGTGAAAAAGCATGCAATTCCTTTGCTGTGAAAAATGCCTCATCTCCTAGTTTGTCTAGCCTGACTGATGGGCTGGGGTTTTAGACAAACTAAGACAAGGAATTTCGTTCAGATACTCTTGGACATGCTCTGTTCTTGCTTGGGCTATCAGGGCTCAGAGGTCCTAGCAGTGCTCTCTGGGTGTTCACCAGCCAAATCCCCCTCTGGTGCCAGGGAAGTGTCTGACACCCCAGGGAAGGGTGGAGGGCGAGCCTCAAGCGAGAGTGACCCCAAAACACAGCATCCATGTCATACAGCTCTGCAGGAGGTCATCCTTACACACTGAGCCAAACTGAACGGAGCCCTGCAGCTAAACAGGGGGTGCAGCTGCCTCTCTTCCTGCTTGTTCATTTCCTGGATCTGAAAGATCTTAAAGTGAATTAAGACAGTGCTGGAAAAACCCTAACTCTAATGAAGTGAAGGTTGTCCTTCACTTACGTTTGTCTACCATAACTGTGAAAAGCAGAGAATGTGTTCTTCAAGGCTCTGAGTGTGGCAGCTGGCTTTGGGCTTTGCGTGCTAAAACCCACACAGGTCATGTGCAGGCAAATACACGCTGGTAGCAGTGGGAAACTTATTCAAAGGGAGTCATGCTCTGAAATTCACTTTGAATGGCTGAGAGGAGGTGATACTTTAAGCCACCTCTAACTGGCAAACTGCAGGGATCTCAGAGCTGTCTTTCCTCTCTGTGTAGCAAAGTGAATATACACAGATTATCGACAATGCTGCTTTTTCCAGCTGGCTGCTGATGAATTTAGATTTGATTATTTTATAATGCAGTACATGTAGGAAACAGACTTATGGAGGCACTCCATGTAGCCTGTGTCCCAGGTAGGTGTGTGGTAGATAAGATGGCAGGCCTTGGGAAGGGTAAAGAGCAAGTTTCTGTATCTGTGACACACTCTACTCCTCCCATGCAATTGTAAAACAGGAGACTTGTTCTCTTCTTCTTTGTATACTTTCTCTCACACAGAAGCCAGTTCAGTGCCCACTGTCTCATGCCTATCAGGGAGACTTCTTGTACAGCATTCCAGAGTCTAGCAGTGCTGCTGTACACTCCAGAATACCCTGTTTCCTCAGCACAGAGCCCTTGTTTCCTCCCCAGGAAGCATGGTGTGTGCAGTCCCTCTGGCTGGGACCTTGCCTAGCACCCTGCTCTGTGCCATGAGGTGACGCAGAAAGCTGGACAAGCAAGCTCTCAGAAAGAGCAGTTTTGCACTCTGTTAGTATACACATCATGGCCAAGACTGTGGTGCTGCCCATCCCTTTCCTCAGATGAGAAGGAGCTGTGTGCCCATTGCTTCCCCTTGTGCAGGGCAGAGCAATGGGGGAGGCAGTGTCTGCCCCCTCTGCCTCCAGTCTGAGTGAGACTGCCCTTGGCTGGCCTCAAGATGCATCAGCTAACAGAGGTTACTGCTCCTTTGTGCCCTGCCTACTGCTCTGTCCATCACAGTCCTCCTCTTAAACAGGCATTTTCTTCAGCAGCTGGAGTGTCCAGGTCTTGCAGTCTGTCCTGCCAGCAGTGCAGGCTGAGCAGCAGCGTCCACACTCAGGACTTGCTGCTAGCATATTCCTGCCATGCCTCCTGGTTGGGAGGTGCTCTGTGGATTTTCAAGCTGTTTGGTTCAGTCACTGGTTGATGGCCCTTCTACTCCAGGGACTTGAGTGCCAGCCACACTGTCACTGATGTCCTGGACAATGTTTCCTCATCTGGAAGTGGCAGACAGTGCAGCTCTCAGGATGGACAAGAGAAGAAATGACACCTCCAATGCCTTGTGCAGAGAAGGGAGAAGTATTTCTCCCTCAGCTTCAAATTAAAACACTTAAACGCTTCCCACACCAAACCAGAGAGTTGTCCAGGACCCATCCGTTCCATTGTAAATGGCTCCATGTATGATGCTAACCAACGGGGGCTCAACCAGCATTGTCTCTGGCACGGACTCTTCATACAGACTGCTGTATGCTGAGATGAAGAAACTGAAGTCCCTAAATAAAGGGTTTTCAGTTTCCCACTGGAGGAAGCAAGCATCTTTTTCACATCGTGTAAGATGCACATTTCATGTTGCTCTAGATGTATTTTAAAAATACTGTGATTGCAGGTTGCAAGACCATGAGCCTGGGACAAGTCACCAATCTCTGAGCTGGTGAACTTCATCTGTAGTGTGTGCAGAGACAGGGGGAAGCAAAGCTGTGCTTCCGTGCATGCATGACCATTTAGATGACCCCTTTCCTACTGTACATAATCAAAAAGTAACAAAGGAACTGTATTTGTTGCATTGAGAGGGAGTACTTAAAGAAATGTTGTCTGCTGAAATGATGTATTTCACACGTGAATGTGAAACCCAGCTGAAAAAAGGTTTTATGTAACTCTTCCCTCCCTCCTGACTGACTGACTCCGAAAGCGTACAGTCACAGCCTGAAGGCTAGAAAGTTCCCCCTGCTACCTCTAACCTTCAAATTACTGCATGAAAATACTAGCGGAAAAAGAACGTTTGAAGCATGATCTTTGGAGCTGAGATGCCTCTGCCGAACCTGGAATTGCTCACTGAAATTTACTTGAAAGTAGCTGGAGGATTTCTCTGCTCTTTCGTTCATGAAGAGGACTGTGAGATCTTGCCATGAATGAGTGACTTCAGCAAAGAGTGCTGATCTCTCTCTTCCAGCTCAGTGCATTTCTAATGTGTCAAAAGAGAAAGCAGCTTATCCTGCCTGAGTGACTGCTGCCTGCCCTAGGAGAAGCATGACTGGTTGGTCCTGGCTCTCGTGCTGCACCATGCTGGGGGCCAGAGCTCGCTCCTCCAGAGACAGCACCTGGTACACAACACATTTTCAAAAAGGTTGGAGGTACTTCAAAAAGTTTAAATATTTGAGACTTCTGTCAAAGTGGTCTGCAAGTGCACAATATCTGAAAGTTCTTCTCTCTCCTTGCTCTCTCCCCAGCAGTGAGAGTGCACTAGAAACCAGCCCACATGACTGGTGATGGAAATGGCAGGATGAACAAAAGAAGCACCAACATGTTCAGCTATTTATTGCTTTGACAAGGTGAAGGTGGTCAAAACTATTGTCAACTGTTTTTTTTTTCCATACATATGAAAGAATTTCTGTCTATATAGCATGGTTTATCATACAGCATCCTCCTTGGGATGAAAAAGGGATTTGGATTTATTTTATTATGTTAAAATTTTCTGTAACTGAAATCGCCAGAGCTGAAATGTGTGTTGCAGAAAGATCAGTAAAGACAATTAGAGGGCTGTGTCTCCAGGTTTTGCTTTTTATGCATTTCTAACCCCATCTCGGGGTAGGAACCTTCAGATGCAGCACATCATAAAGACATAACAGGAGAAGAGGTCAACGCCACTACAATGTCTAAAGAAAAGGTGTAAGTGCGGTGATAACAGCTCTTAACACTGCACACGGTCTGCAGTTATTGCATCCTGCATGGCTCTGAGGAGAACATATTAATAATTTGTAGTGACACGTGGCTCCTAAACTATTTAGTTCCTTTTTTTTCTGTTTAAAACAAATGGAAAAACGACATCATCTCCTTGCAGTTCATGTTGTATCAGAGATGGCTGTGCTTCTAGGAAGATATTCACTCTTTCAAAGTGTCAGAACATGTACTCCAGCATTTAGGGAGGACACTCAGTCAAAGCCAATCTGCTTTCAAATCTGATAGCCTGATTAAGAGGAAATGTGTGGGACCTACACGAGAGATCAGATTAGTTATGCTGGATGGGTGTTGTAAAGAACAGGACAGCCAGTGACTTACCACATCAATTATCTGCAGCAAAGAAAGCTGAAGCTCAACGACAATGGGCTGCGAGTCATTCATGACAGGGCGCTCAAGACGGTTGTAGTTTCTCAGCAGATCTCTGTACAGGCGTCTCTGGCTTTCACCCTGCTGAGAGACTGGGGGAAAAGAAAGAAGGCAGCTGTCACTCAGGCTGGTCATGCTGTCTCCGTCCTTTGTTAGCAAAAAAGATCTCTTAATATGTCACTAACTTGAAAGCATTTCCCAAATGTTCCCTAAAACTCTGCATGTAGGTGTGACAGACACAGCTTTTATGTATATGTGACTGATGAACTCCTAAAGAAAATAACTATAAACACTCCAGCTATTTACTCACACTCAGGAACTACTGAACAGTCTTTTGGGCTCAGTTAAAGTTCCCCACATCTGGGCCCCTTCCTGATGAGGGCTGGTGGCTCCAAAACTACCAGACATCTTGCTAGAAGACAGTCAGAGAGATTTTATTTGCTTGTTCTTATTTCCTGGAGATGGGCTGCGGTGTGCCAGCACTGGCATTACTTGGACATACTGTGTGTTCACCCAGCATCACCAGCAGGTACCCCTATTACTCAGAGGTGATGTGTCAGACTCTGTGTGTGCTCAGGAAGCAGCAAAAAGCCTCCTTCCTGCCCACTTCAGCTCCGTGTGGCAGTCCCTCCAGGCTTTGGGTTACCTCCCTTGCCTTCTTCCCAAATGAGGCAGTGGTACGAAGGTAAGGATATTTGGCAGGTCTGTATAGTGGGGATATTGCTCTTAGGGTGTCAGATGCTTAACTTGTCTTCCTGTAGGAACAATCTCAGCACAGAAATTGCCATGCAGACACAGCTTGTTAATGACTGGCAGAACTTCAGTCTGTGCTTAAACTGCAGGGTGCCCCAGGGTCCTGGATCCCCAGATTTCTGGTGTGTCCGGAGAGAACATCCAGTGTTCCTCTAAGTGTTGTGACTGTGCTTCCTGGCCCCAACCACCATGGGTACGGCAGTGAAGCAGTGATAGCTCAGGTCTCTTCCCACAGGAAGGTCAGCAGTGCTGGGATGCACTGCCCAGGAGTTCAGGTCCCCAGATGATGCAGGTGTTGGTGCATCAAGCGTGGTGAGGGGCATGGGCTGCAACTCCCTGAGTTTAAACCAGTGCTGCCAATAAGAGTGTGCATCCCCTGACCTGTGGATACCCAACCCCTGATAGGGAAACCCCACACTGAATTGTTATTACTTTGGACTGAAGCTTTTTTAACCCAGAGCAGCTCCTGATCTCTGCTTGTGACTTTTTTAAACTCTTTAGCAGAGCTCTTTGCATTGAGACCAGGATTCCTCTCACCATGGTAAAGATGACGTCTTTTTGACAGTCCAAGCAAACCATAACAGCCAGTTTTCCCTTCCCCAGCCTTTCATTGTGCTCAGTGAGTCCTGTAAGCCTGTAACAGGAATCTCTCAAACACAGCAGCCATGTCTTTTAAAGCTGATAATATTGCTCAATTTATAAATCTGTTTAATTCATGTTCCCTTTGGTTTTTCTGATACTGAAGGGATTTTGTGGCTTATGAGCATGGCAGTGCCTGCTGAACAAAAGAGAGTATTTTTGTTTAACTTGGTGAGTTGCACTCACATATCGTCTTCATGGATGCTCTGTTCTCTTGAATAATACATGACATGGTCATGGAGCTCCAGGGGACCAGATGCTTTAGGGCTGCTCCAGTGGCCCATGCTGACACTTTGCATGCTATGTTTTACCACCTGCAACAAGCAGCTCTGGCCACAATTTCTCTGCTTTACCAGCTTAAACAAGCTTCCCTGCAAGGCAGTGGTTTAGGTTCTCTAAATATTTGCTTTCCAGTCCCTCAGCAGACCTCAATTCCCCTGTAAGATCCCTCTACAAGAAGAAAACCAGTGAAAACTGTGACACATTTTCCAGTGGAAAGAGGCTGTGTGTTTTGAGCAGATCTGCTGTCCCTTTCACTCACCTAGCTCCCGCCCCCCGCTCCCCTCTCCATGTTCCAGTCCTTTAGGGAAGGAATGACTGCTGCATTATTGCCCTCATCCTGAGTGCTTATGTAATGACTCCTTCCAATACTCCCTTTAAACTGCCTGCTTCAGCTTTTGCAGCAGGCAAGTGCCTTTCACCAGGCTCTGGAAGTCAGCTGGGCTGCTAGAGTGCCCCGGTACCATCACTGTCATGGTGCATTAAAAGAGCTCATCCAGGGATGTCTGACTGCGAGAGATCTGAGCGTGTTCCAAGAAAGTGTTTTCACACTGTAGGCTCAAGTAATCCAGCACTGCACTTCTTGTACCTGGTTTTCCATCCTATCTTCAACTCTCCCCTCTGCAATGGGGTCCCGTTACTTTGCAACCTCTTATATTCAAAACTGGTAACATATCCTTAGCTGAACTATACATAGCCTGCTGTGTTGGCATGGATAGACACATGCTAGTGTGCTCCCTGGTTATATTTACAGAATTACATAGATTCAGAAGAAGTGGAGATCTCATGGTCTCCTGGCATGTAGCCATGGCAGCTGTTGGTATTACAAAGACATGGTAAGTCTGATCAGAACACTTTTTCTCTGCTACATTTGCTTTGGAGGAGGAAATGAGGTGGGTGACAAGTCAGACTTGTGTTTTCATAGGCTTTTTCTTTAAATTGTAATTTTAAAATACTTAATGTTTCCTACTCCAGAGAGATTGCTGCCTTTTTCCCCTCTAATGCTAGTGCTAATGCATTGTGACACTACATCTCTGTGTGCTAAATGGAGTGTTTGCTGGAGATGGGGAAGTCTGGATCTCTCAGGAATACTGGTAGAATAAGCTTTACCATTGCCTTCCCTTCAGTCACAGGAATCTGACCAAAAGCAGTGGCACCGTGAGCTCACTGGTCCCAAATACACAGTTTCATGTTTTAAACGAGGCTGGACTTCTGGTGTCACAACTTATGATTGACAGATCAGTCTCCCAAAAGCAGTGCCGGACTTGCTTGTCTGTGTATATTACAGGAAAAGTGCAAGTAACTGGCAATGCACATTAAGAATAACGCTTTCTAGATGTAGAATCTTTGAGTAAAATCTTTTATTCAGAGAAAAGAACATGATTTCCAGCAAGGAATGCAGTAAGCTTCTGGAAAAGTGCCCTCATCAGGGCTGCCTCTCTTGAAATTACACTTTTAAACAAAAAGCTGCTGAGCTGGGTTGGGGTTATTAAGTGAAATGCAATTGCTCAAGGTAGGCAGAATTTTGGAGTAGGTTGTGACTCAGCTTTACATTCTGTATAACCTAAATTGACTCCCTAAATTTCTGCAGTTTGCAGACATTTGGCAGGCACAGGATGGTTAACCCATGGCAGGGATAAAGTCCCCTTATAGTTTCATGAAGAGCTTTACAGATAGGTATATTCATGGACTATGTCAACGTCCTCTATACCCCTCTGAATCTCCTCCCATACAGCTGCAAGTGTGAAGTCTGCAAAACACCCATACTGTGATGTCCACTGACCAGCACGACCTACAAGCTGCTGTGAAAGTCTTCTGGGAATACGTGTTATAGTGCAACTGCATCTTTCTTTCTGGGATGGAGTTGCTGAGAACTGCTTTGCAAGATAACCTGCCCAGGAATTATTTCTGTATTGCAGTATGCTACCATCCTCTCTAACAGGAAATACAAGAAAATGTGTGTCCCTCCAAATTACTGTGTATTGCTGTGAAAATCCCCCATGGTATGTGGTATGGAGTCCTTTGTGCTGGGTCAGGGAGTCCTATGGTGTGAAAGAAGATCCTTTAGCAAGGAAACAGAAGATGGTAGGTTCCCTATGGGCTTATTTGTGAAGTACATCTGAATGGCTGTCCTTCTCCTCTGTGCACCTAGAGCACTCTTGCCTTGAGTTATTTCTACAAGAAATAACATAAGGCACCTTGCTATTAGCCCACAGTCTGAGCTGTGTCTTTCTTCATGCACACACAGTTTGCATGTAAGATTTCATCATCATTGTTAAATACAGACATGTTCCAATGCCCCAGATGGGTTAGGCAGAGATGGCAGGAATGAAATGTGGGATACTTGGTTACCAAATAAACATCTGCAGAGCTTTAGCAGCTAAGCTGCAGAGATCTCCTCACGGCAAGTCTAGAAGCAAGTTAATAACTGCATCTAGGCATTTGGATAAAATGTGGCTTAACAGCTAGAGGGATAGAGGCATCTCTGATAAGATTTGCACAGATGGTGTCTCATACTGACTGCGAGCCTTCATGGCATCTATAAAGGGTTTTGAATTTTCTGAGATGCTGCAATTAGATTAGATCAGGCTGGTGCTGGCTGATGTCAACTCCAAGTCAGCAACCATGCATGCCTGAGCTCAAGCTCGGAATGAACTCATGTCTTGTTGTCAGTGACGGCAAGGAGAGCTGCCTCCGTTGGCCTGCGTGCTTCATGATGACATAAGAGACGCTGACCTGTGTATGACTCAGATAAGTGCACTTGCTGCAAAACTAAAAATAAACGTTTAAATAATCCCAAACCTCTTGGTAGGAAAAAAATGGAAAATAAAAGACATAAACCTGACCAAAACCAACGAAGCCATTCGCCCCCTGCCCTGTATGCTGCATGTGGTTTGGTGGGTTGCATTGGCTTCTTCCCTTAGCATTTTGCTTGCCCTGTTGAAGAAACACCAAGCTCCTAACATGTGGCTCTGGGCTGTCCTCTTCTACCTCTCTGTCTGCCTAGGTTCCTCTGGACTCGATTTGCCTCTTCCGTGCTGGAGCAGCACCCCGACTTTCCACTGTGCCACCATAACTCTCCTTGAACCTTCAGTGGGTTTGGGTTCAGGCCTAGGGAAGTGTCTGTTAGGTCTGGAGGCTGTTCAGTGTTGTCTGGTAAGAAAGGCTGTCAAAATCACAGCCATCTCCGGCCAGATTGTCCATATGCTATCCCCAGGAAGGCCAGATGCTCCCTGCTTTCCTAGGAGCTGTGCTGTCAGATCTTGGCTGATAGATCTTCCTGCTCTGCTTGGCATGCAAAGCTCCCTGAGCTCCATGGTAAGGTCCCAGCACTGCCATCTCCTCAGGATTGCTCCAAAAAGGGTCAACACCTTGACTGAGCATCCCTGTTGTGGGCCACGGCTTGCTGTGCACAGCAAATAAACAGTGAGACACTAACCAGAGGGTAAGTGGAAGAACAGGGATTTCCAAGCTGATCTGAGCCATACTACTTACATTTATTGATCATTCCTCCTCTTGTTAATGTTGTTCCCTGGATTTATTTTGATAATCTCCTGACTTTTTTTTTCTGTCTGTATTGAGCCAGCTTCTAGCTGAATGCTTTCTGAACGTTGCTCATTTCCTTTGGCAGAGTCCTGAGCCTTACACACAAGCTATTGCTTTATTCATATAGGACCATGGGAGTTATTCATAGCTGACATGTTTTCAGTTCAAACGTCGTATTCTTCCTATGTCGCTTGTATTGGCACATATGCACAATAATATGTTCCTGAATTACAAAAAATGTCTTTTTTTTTCTTTTTCAAAAACTCTTCCTAGAAGCATTACGTATGCACAGCCATTAAGTTAAAATCAACAGCATATTCTTGCTTGATCACGCTGTTGCTTTTGAATGTTTTGTCCCCTACTACTTCAGAAAAGATCCAGAACTGCAGAAATATTGAGCTTGTGCTATTTATTCATTTTTCTTGTACTTTCTGCAGGTATGTCACCACAATTTTTGTAGTATTTTCCTCTTTGTTTCTTTGTATACTGTTCTTTTGCCATGTTCCCTTTTTTTTTTTTTTTTTTTTTTTTTTTTTTTTTTTGAGTTGTGGGGAGGTTCTGTTAGTTTATATTTTACTGTTTTGGAAAAAGTGGAGTTCTAAACATTTTTGAAAGCCAGTATCATTATACTGATAGGTATTTTTGCATTTCATTGCATCACAATTGCCTAACATCTCAGTGTGATTGGAACATTTACATGGCAAAAGCCACGAGGAAAACCTTTGAGCAGCAGAGCTAGTTCCTAGAATTTTCAAGTATTTTCCTAACAACCTGCGGACTCTTCTGGAGTGTCTCATCTTCTAGTATTTATTTTCTTTTTAGTTTATCACTATTTGCGTACAGGGATTTTAGCTATTTCTATGTGAATGCAAGTAGAACTATCACAGGAAGATATGCCCTACACACAGGTATGAATTATGAGGGAAGTAATAGGAGCAGTGTCAGAGAAAAAGCAAGTTGTTTCACAAGCAACTTCATTGACATAAATAATTGGAATGGCAGCAACGCTTACGTAAATACGGTACAGTTACACTGCTTCGGTAGCTATAAAAAAGCACCCGCCTTATTTTGTATATTTTGCAGATTTCTGAGATGTAAAGCATGTCACTACCATATGTCACTTAATCCCCAGAGATACAGATGTGTCCCATCCGCTTTTGTTCTTATGTGCAGCATTTTCGCTTTTATCTGTGGCTGCAAAAGCATTATTTCTTTCCGTGTCCTGTGATTTAAGATGCATGCCATCTCACCTTCAGGGTAGAGTACTCGCATGTGAGACAATGGAATCATATCAGCTGCCTCAGCCGTGTGTGTGTGCGTGAGTACTGTGTACTTGAATACCTCTCTCATTTAAAACTTCTTTTTAATCTGCTTCCCTTTTGGATAATCTTTGACTCTTTTCTTCAGCTCTTGCTATGCAGATTATTTTTGCATTTTACATTCAAAATTCCTTAGATACCCAGAGGAATGTGAGAAATGCCGTGTTTTCTGAGGCAGAAAGGACACATTCTTCCTGATACTGGTCATTTCTATTCCTTTATATCAGATAGAGAGCACCCAGCAGGGATGGGTATTAAAGGATATGTGAGGAAAGGTTTCACCTCAAAGACTTCAGGCACATGACAATATGCTAAAAAGAGTATATAGGCCATTACATAATGAAAGAACAGGATTATTTTTTCAGTGGTCCTGATTGCTCAGTGCAGATGTTTTAAAGGCTGAGATACGTGTGTAAGGTGAAGAGATGTGCATTAAGATAATAACAGTAGGATACCTCTTGAATGTGTGGTAGTTACCTAAGCTACCTCATTGCTCCAGATCAGAAACATACCTGGCTGCAGGCATGCAAGAAAAAAATCTGAATTTTTAGTGTGATGCTAATTTACATCAGCTCCTTTTCCCTCTCTCTTCTGAACAATGTACCTCTAGAATCCCTTGTTAATTTTCACATCCCTCACAAGTTCAGTCCCATCTGCAGTTTGGCTTTCCTGATCCTATCTCTGCATGTCCAGAGAGCATCCCTATGTTATTCCCAGGCCACATGTCCCTGCTTCCACTGCTAATACTTTTCCTTCTCATCCCTCAGTCTGACCAGCAGATCCTTGCTCAGCCATGCTGGTTTCCTGCCCCCTCTGGTTTCTTATGCTGGAGGATGGAGAGCTCCAGCACTCTCAGAAAGGTGTTCTGAAAGAGCTATCAGCTCTGTTGCATTCTTATGTCCCTAAGGATGGTTTCCCAGGGGATCCCATACAATAATTCCTTAAACAGCCTGAAGTTTGCTCTCTTGAAGATCAGGGTCTTGCCTCTGCTCTTTGCCTTGCCCATATTCCTTAAGATCACAAACTCAATCAGGGCATGATAGCTGCAGCCCAGGCTGCCTCCAGTCAAACTTTTTAACAATCTCCTTTGCACTGGTGAGCGCCAGGTCCAGCAATGCTTCACCTCTGGTCAGTCTGTCCAATACCCAAACAAGATAGTTATCATCAATGGACTCCACGAGTCTCCTGGATTGCTTGCAGCTTGCCATGGGATTTTCCCAGCAGATATCCCGGTGGTTGAAATCCCCAATCAGAATGAGAGCCTGTGAGCATGAAGCCTTTTGCAGATGAAGCAAGAAGGCTTCCTCAATAGGCTGCCCTTGGTCAGGTGGCCTATAGTAGACCCCAACAACCAGCTGTCCTTCATTGGTCCAGTCCCTAATTTTAATCCATAAGCTTTCAACCTGATCATGGCTGTTTCTCAGAGGCAGCTCTTCACAATCTATCCCCTTCTTAACATAGAGGGCAACTCTGCCACCCCTCTTGCCCTTCCTATTCTTTCTAAATACCTTTTAGTCCTCAGTCACAATATTTGAGTTGTTCAATTCATCCCACCATGTTTCTGTGATAGCAGTTTTCCAGTTGCACCATGGTTTCCATCTCCTCCTTCTTACTTCCCATGCTGTATGCATTGACATAGAGCCATGCTACCTCCTTGAAGGAGCCCTCATGAATTTCTCCAGGACAAATCTGAGGTTTTCCTCCACTGCTTAATAAGGTGACAGTATTTCCTGGCTCTTCTCTTACTCAGCAGTACATCTGCTTCCCCCATCAAACCTAGCTTAAAGCCCTGGTGATGAGCCCAGCCAACTTGCTGCCCAGCATATTCTTTCTCCTCCTGGCCAGCTGCATCCCATCCAACGTCAACATGCCCAGTCTATCGAAGGTGCATTCTAGTACATAGTACCTGAAACCCTGCATGTGACACCATCCATGTAGACATTCGTTCACCTGACCCATTCTCCTCTACCTGCCCAGGTTCCAGTCTCCAAAGGGGAGGACCAAGGAGAACTCCACCTGTGCTCCTGATCTCTTCAACATCCTCCCAAGGACATAAAATCTATTTTAATATTTTTTAATTTCCTAGTTGTAGCCTCCTGTGGCTTCTTCATCCCAGTGTCTGCTGGGGTGAAGGCAATTCACAGCTGTGAGGGATGATTTTAGCTCTGTGGTTTGTCAAGCACTTACTTTGTGTACAAGATTTGTTTGCTGGAATCCAAGAGCAAACCAGGCTCTTGTTTTGTTGGGAATTCATAAGTGAGTTGATTTTGGAGAGTATTTTTTTAATTAGCTTCCCAGCTGACAGCTATGGAACTAAGTTATTATAACACGCAGTTTATTACTAAGTTAGATGTCCAGTAATCTGGCTCATATCATGTCTGTCTAAGTTACGCATGTGTAAGGGGATTCTTCCTCTCTGGTATGGAGGAGTACCTTTGGGGCAGTCTATGGAGTCTCTGACCTCCTGAAATTCCCAGGCCCTTCTACAATTTGTGTGTGAAGCCTGAACAAGAATGGGCCTAAGCCCATTCAGGTGAAACACTGACAATTGCAGACCATTTAACAACTACTTCTTTCATTTTTTATCTCCTCTTCCTATTGTTACAGCTGTTCCCCCTCAAGCTGAAATCAGCGTGTTGATGACTTTTCTAAAGTGGCACTACATTCAGAGAACACACTCTTTCATCTGTCATGACCTGCTCTGCCAAGTCACAGGCTCATGACAAGGAAGTTCTTCAAAAGGAGCAAAAGATGGCTAGTAATTGTGGAATGTGTTTTCCACATCACTATAGAACAAAACCTGTTGTGCAACCTGATGTAGGGAACCTGCTCTGGCAGGGGGGTTGGACTCGATGATCTCTTGAGGTCCCTTCCAACCCCTGCAATTCCGTGATTCTGTGATTCTGTGAAAAAACATTTGCTCTTTATTTCCCAAACCTATAGATTCAGAGGAGATGGAAGTATTGAGCATCTTCCTCCTCTGCAGCCAGCCTACATTCAGCATCAGTGAGACCCACTGCACGACACAGAGTTAGCTTTGTGCCTGACAAAGCCTTCTCAGGGCAACAAACACTATCCCTATGAAGAGAGTCCAGTGGAGGTCACTGAGATAAAGGGCTGCTGGAACATAGCACATCCAATGGGAGATGGAAAGAAACCAGCTTGATGATGAGAGAACTCTTCCGACTGCCCTCATCTCCCATGAAGGAGGACTCTATGATGATGGAGCCAAACTCTCCTGCAGGGTGCTCAGGAAGGTCACCAATCAGACACAGGACACATTCATTGCATTTCCAGGAGATCAGTGCAGCCTTTTTTCTCTGAAAGATGCTCACTGTAAGGGAGACCACCGTCTTTGGAGATCTTCCCAGATGGACTGCACCAGGATTAACCCCACTGAGCTGTTCCTGCTCTGAGAAGGGGTGTTGGACTGGACAAACTCTGGAGGTCCTTTTCAGCTGAATTATTCTACAAATTTATGATCTAAAAATAAACTACTTTAAAGATCAAATTATCTATTATTCCAGCAGCCACAAAGATCTTTTCCAATTTACAACCCAATTTTTTCTCTCGGTGCAGATCAAAGTGACCCAGAGATTCTTTTCTATGCAGCCACAGCTGAACTGGAGATGTCAGGACCCAAATGCTTTCACTGGACTTTCTCACTTTTTCTAGTGAGACTGGAGGATTGTTAACACAAAAAGGTTCACCCCAGATCACTATCTGCTGATGTGGATGGAAGTACCTCCAACTTTCCTGCTCAACAGTTGCAGCTGTGCCTATGGTAACACAGCAGCCTTACAGCTGTACCAGTGTACACACATGTAAGATTAGGGACTGAGCACGAAGTCCAGCTCATTGAACTGAAAAGTCGATCTCAAGAGGCAAGCATGCACAGCAAGTTGCAGCAGACAGTAACCCACAAATTTGCTTAGGACTCCACCTGCCTACCTTAAATATATTGATAAATGCCTCTACTCTGGAGTTCTTCACCACAGAGAAAGGTGAGACCTACAAATGGAGCTGTGCTGCAGGCAGTACGTTCAATCCTCTCTGACTCCATGTGTGTGTACCCCCCTCACACACCCTCAGCATTCAGAGTGGACAGAGCCTGGTATTTGTGCTCCCAGAGGATATAGAGATGGAAAGGATTTAGCAGTAGCTTCCTGTCTCTGCAAGATATGTGTGTGGCATCTTTTTAACCAATGTGGAAGAAAAGACCAACATCTGCAAGCAAAGGTCTTCCTCATATATTTTCTGTTTTAAGTGCCAACAGCACTGTTATCGTTTGTAATACAGTGTATCTCTCACAAGAGTGATACAACTCAGAGAGGATTAGCTCAGAGGATCTGGGCTGAACATTACACTTAAACCTCAAATTAAGAGTAAATAATCTGACTTTAATATCTGGTTCTAGTCTGCTAGCATTTACAAGACCCAAAGGTGAAGCTGTTCCACTGACCATGCAAACTGCCATAAAAATATACGGCATTATGCTAAAGCATAGAACTTCTAGCATCTATTTAACAGTCTCCTTGGGCTGAACCAGTTTGATATCTTCACAGCTCACTGCAGTTCCATCAGTCCCATGCAATTAAAGCCTGAAGTTTAGACTTCATAGATAGGCATTTAAATGCCAGATTTGATTCCTCCTGCTACGCAGATCTCTAAACTCCCTTCACCTCCATCTAACTAGCTCATATTGAAGAAGCTGCAGCTTGGAAGCAGAATCTGGCCTTCTGAGACTGTCTTGCCAATGATTTTGCTGCTGCAGAAATGGCACCTGCTTGCGTGGAAGTGAACCAAAACCAGTATCCTAGTGAGGATTTGCTCCTACAGATCACCAGCTGTGTTCTGATGTGATCACCAGAGCTCATCTAAATCAGTAGGACTGTGAGAAAGCACGAAATGAGTGTAACATAGGAATTCAGTGAGCCAAAGAAAAGCTGTTTTGCACCAGCTGAGTAAACCAAGTCAGGTTGAGTTACTTCGTCATTTACATCCTTCAGCTTGCTAGCTTCTTTGCAGCATCCCCCACCACAGGATGTGTCACATATTGCTTGGCCCTTCCATTCCCACAGGACTGCAGGGGAGGAGCTCTGTCCTTACCTTGCCTTTGCCTTTGTTGGACTTTTCAAAACCACAGGGCCACAGCACAGCCTTGATATCAGCCTGCACAGAGCAAAGAAACTAGGAGCTCTAGCTCTGTTCTGTGTGGCATGCGGCACTTCAGTGGCCTCACTTTTAAAAAAAAAATAATAAAGCATGCACATGAAAGCACAGTAATTAGGAAAGGCGGGTTAGCCAGAGACTTTCAGCTCAATGTTCAGCAAAGCATGTGTTTAACTTCCTTGGATGTCCAAACTCAGCTCATGCAATGTGAGCTGAAGGTAAGGCTCCCTGGGGGGGCTGGGACCCTGTGTGGTCAATGGAGCATGTTTCTCAGGAGGAGAACTCCCCTGCAAGCTATTTGCACCCTGGCTCTCAGACTGTGCTGTGCTTGAGGACAGCAGCAGGTGTGATTCTCATCCCTCTCTTCCCGTCCTTCCCTGCAGCAGTTTTCTGATCACTCCACCTGAGATTGCTATGTGTCTGCTGAACTCGCAGTGGACTTCCATCCCCTAGATGCTCTGTCAGGCTCTGCGTATGGCCTGGAAAGGACATCTGACAATGAGAGGATTAATTTGGGACCTGAGGAAGCTGATGACCAGTTTGCCTAACTTCACTAGGGCATATATCCCAAAAAAGCATCACTGGCTCCAGGCGCTTTGGGAAGAAGGGGGGCAATGACCTAACAAGAAGGGCACATCTGTCAGGGCTCGCAGCAGTGGTGCAAGCAGAGCTAGGATGAAGCTGCTGAAGCAGACAGGCCTGGAAAGGACTGGAAAAAAATGACTGAGTTCTTACGATTTTTTTGTTTTTGTTGCTGTTATTTTTTTCCTAGTTATTTTTTCAACTTCCCTTGTCAACAAGCCCTTCAGGAGTTTTCAGTAGTTGGGAAAGTATTATGAATTCTGCTGAAACAACTCAGCACTACCTGAGAGTGGTGTTAGTTATGGTGGGCTCACTGCGACTTCCATGCACTGAGCACTCCTGTGAGTGTTCATTTGAAGTTTACTGCTAAAAAGGTTCTGCCATTGATAACATGTTAAGATCATTTTGATTTTTTTTTCTCTTCTGCCCTAACTATTGTGTCTTTTCTTTTTTCTAAAAAGTAAAAAATATACATGCACAGAGCAAAGGGTAAATATGGGCCACCTTCATCAGAGGTTCATTTTATTCTGTATTAGCAGTTGTCTGTAAAAGAACATACTTGTAAACTTACAGTAAAAGTACCTAACAAAAAATTCTCTTAATTATTTATAGAAGCAGTTTGAGTCTTCATGTGCTACTCACAGAAACTGAACACCCTCTGTGGTGAATTAGTGATTATTCAGTATTTAAAAGGACATATTTTGAGTGCTCAAAATAGTACTGCACACAAACGGAGTTCTATCAATAACTAGCAGCCATCACTGGGATATTTGTTCAGCTCTGAAGCAGCACAGAAATGTCTTACAAAGACGATAAGTCTCTTAACTTATCAAGGTGGAAGAACACTTTCTGCAACACCACTGCTGCATCAGGCAGCTGAAACATGGAGCTGTGATAACAAAATTCACAGTCGTTTTGCAGGTTCAGATCAACAAATGAGGAATTAATTATCTGTGTGGCATGCACAGTCCAGCACAACATCACATACGTGTAACTTCCCTGTGTCTCTGCATTTCTGAAGTATGAGAATAACATTCTCTGCTTTAAAAATACAATCCTCCTTTCTCTGTGCAGAAAACATGGATAACATGACGTGGTCCAACACACCTGTGAGGCTCAATATTAAAATTCACATTTGCTGCAGGCATTTATGTTTTATATAAAAAGCTGTTAGGGAGATATAAAAGCATATTCTGTGTAGAATCCTGAAGAACTTGAAGAACTGCGGCTCTTCAAGATGAAGAACTGTGGCTCAAATCACTTCCCTTCTCATTTAAAAAAACCTTTATCATTAGCCTTGCGTTCCTTCATGTTTTGGAAGTCACACAGGCACTACTTTTGTTTGTAACATTCTGAAACTTCAGAAGATAACTTGGTCACAGGTGACACCTTTGTCTTCAGGAGCCCTTTATTATTTTTATTAGATATTTCCACCTTATGCCCATCCCTGCCTGGAAGGACTCTTATTAAAACAAACCAGAAGGTAGAAGAGAAAAACAACAAATTATGTGTAGTAAATTGATATGTTTGTACAGTTGCAAGTCTTACCAGATTGTGCACAGAAAATAAATAGTTACAAATTTTCTTCTGGGAGCGTTTTCTTAATTGAAGAACACCATTTCGGCATCACACCTATGGGGTTCTCACAGCCATCCTGTGCAGTCTGGAATTAAAATTTCTCATTCCCCGCAAAAAACATCAACAGGATAAAATTTTGAAAGAGAGCAAGAACACTTTAGTCTCCAAATGCAATCATTTCGTTTTCTGAAAGTGAAAATGGCCCAGCTGTCATTAGAAAAGTACAGATTTCCCTTTCCTGAGAGAAGGTACCCAGTAGTGTAAGACCCACAGACTTAGACAAACTGCTTACAAATCTCCCCTTAACTCCAGCACTGGATTCTGACAAAGTTTAATTTACATGCAGATACAAGTCCTGAGAACAGAGCTGGGGTGGGTGTGACTGATATTTAGGGGGAAAAGAGTAAAAATGAACAACCATATAAGAGCTTACCTTTAAAGAAAGACAGGAACAAGGATGCCCAGAGACATAGTCCAGAATAAAAAAATCCCAAGTACTTTTCTGTAAGCATTGTTGAAACTGGCTGCCTATCCTTCCTGAGCAGAGAGCGAAAGAGGATGAAGTCTTGGAGAGAGCCTGCAGTGACTGATGGATTTGGCAATTACAGTAATAAGGCACCAAACCTGCTTCCCACCGGGAGAGAAAAGTGCATTTTCTTGTGTGCTTCTCCAGTCCCCACGAGCCAGATCAGCTCAGTGCTGGGTCAGTAAATCCAAACACAAAGAAGCTAGCTACTTTGCTTGGGACTCACATTCCCAGCACTCTAAGCCTTTCCTTGGTCAGAAGCAAATGCCAGCGATCCTTGCACACAGCTGTGTGTGCATTGCACGGAGGGGGAGCAGTGCTGCCTAGGAGATGCTTTCCACATCTCCACAGATTGTACCTAACTCGAGACAGCACGTCTGCAGCGCTTCCAGTGCTTGCACTCGAGTGCCTCTAGAGCTGCTTCCCAGAAAAATGAGTTTGTGTCCCTCTCTGCTCTCTCTCGGCTGCCTGTGTGACTTGCAGCACACACCTGTAGCACGGTCTCCCTGCAACTCACCCACCCTCTACTGGGAGAGGTGACCCAGATACAGAAGCTGGGGAAGAGGACTTTGGCCAGTCTCATGCCCTCCTCCATGTACTCCTTCCTGGGAGCACTTCCACCAAAGCCAGGCAGCTGTCCTCAGTGCCCCTTCCCCAGCTGCTCACTGCTGCTGGCTTTGCACTGGGGAGTTTTGCAAACACCCTGGCTCCCCCAGAGCAGCTCCTCTGCCTCCCCGCTCTATTCATCAGCCAGGCAAAGGCAAGGCAACGCCAAGGTGTGAATATAATTCATGATGTTCACCTTTTTTTTTTTTTTCAGTTTTTACATCTTCTGCATAGTCACCCACTTCTCGTTCACCAAAAGCATTGTCTGGACACAGAAACACTTTGTAGCTTCTGGGTGATTTTGCCAGGCTGCGGTCTGTGCTGGGTTTCAACAGGCAGCGTCTCTGTCCTGGAGTAGGAGTGCGTCTTGCATTTTTTTGCCCATTTTTACCAACACCAGCTGAACTTTGCAGCTTGTATCAAGATTTCTTGTGCCCATTCCTTCCTCCTCCCACTCTTGATTCCAGGCTCTGGCAACGAGTCTGTCCTGAGGGAGAGAAGGCTGTGGGGATGTATGTTGTATGTGGGGATGGATGAGGTGTTAGTTCTGTAAAGCTGACTGGTGCTATTGGAAAGCACTATCACACGAGGACATTTGATGCAGAGGTGAGAAAAACTTAAACCATTGCATTTTAATATGGACATAAAATTTAGAGGACAGACAAACAATTGATTGTTCAAAGATAAATAACTATCCTCTGAAAAGACGATTAAGTGAACTAAACAAAATAATCTGATATGTTCCTAATAATATTCTGCAGGATTTGCTCAGAAGTTCTTCCGAAATGAATCAAAGCACACATTCCCACGACAGGGTACACTTTCTCCAGAATGAGAAGACAAAACTCAGCTCACAACTGTATTAAAAAAATAAAAACAACAAAGAGAATCAAACACTGGCCTCATTGGTGGTAAACGGGGAATGAGGGGAGCACTTGGTGCTCTAAGGAAATGATTAAACAGGCAGCTCCAATCAGGAAATTACATAAGGTAAAGAAATCTTAAAGAAACTTCTGTAATGGTACAGAGAAGGAGTCTTCAAATGCATCATGACAAGTAAAGAGATGCAGTCTGCAGGAAAATTGCTACTGCTGCCACAAGAGAGACCATAAATCAAGCAAGACTTAAAGATTACAACTGATAAAGAAGCAGCATGAAGTTAGTCTTGAAGGTTTGTTGGTGCTACTCATGAGGAAGATGATAGTATGTACTTTGAAGAGTGTGCTGGGGTGGAGCAATATATTTCAATACTGGAGAATATACCATTAAGGATTAGATGTCTTGCAAGAGGAACAGAGGATGCACATGCATATTTCTTAGGTAAACAGCATGGATAACAACACCTGATTAGAAAGGGATGTAATTTGAACAGTGTGTGTGAATGGGACTCACAAAACTGTGCTGAGAAGCCCCAGGTGCTGAGACCCTAAGTGATAATGCCAAAGAGGAAGATGACTGCTATATGGATTAAACAGTAACTAAGGAATCACAGACAAGACTTTTGATACAAGGAGTCAGCTTGAAAGTAAGTAGGAAAGAAGCATGAAAATTTGTGATAGATGGGAAAGAGAGCAGTAAAGAGAGAAGCAGTCATGTAATTTGGCAGTGCCAGAAGTGGAATCTCTAGCATTGCACCCTTTGCCATGATGAAGCAGCCTTCCCACCAATGCCACAAACTAGTCCTCTCTGAACCTTGTGGGGATGCCAGATGTGGTGTGACACATAGAACCAGCCCAGGGAGACCTCCCACCAGCTTGAGCAGGCATGGCTTGCATAGAGCAGCATGGGTGCCCCAGAAACTCAAGCTTCTATATCTGCATCCTGTGCAGAACAAGGTGGAGGAATGGCTCACTGTCTGTCCCTTCATCATCTTTGGTCTTGGAGGAGAGAAATGGTTCCAGTGTGGTGTCAGGCATGTTCAGCTGCATGCCAAATCACAGAGTCAGTGGGGAAGAGAACTAAGAGGCTTTCTGTCTGATCCATTCTTATCAGCTAACACCTTGACTTTGGTCCTATTGTAAGAGAAGCTATGGTTGTGGGACACTGGTTGAAACACAGATAGTTGGGTTTTTTAGTCAAATTCATTTCAAATTTGGGATTTTTTTGGCAGCAGAATTCATCTGAGGAAGAAGACAAGAGTAGTAGAATGAAGACAAAGGGCTGCTTATGGTGGCACTGCTGCTGAGACAGAGGTTTGGCAAAGCACTCCCCGCAGTCTTTCAGGGTAATAGTGAAGGCATCCTTGAATGCATGGCAGAGAACAAATGTATTTGGAAAAGAGAGTAAAGGATAAATGCAGGCCCTGAGATCAAGTCGAGGGCATAAGCAGATGTGTCATAAAGTGGATCTTGATCCCTTCTGTAATTCTCAGATTGTCCATCTGGATACACACTTTGTTGCCATTTCCTCTCTTGCTGCACTCATTTATACACTTGAAAATAAATCCAGATTCCTGCTGTGCAGCAGACAGGCACGTTTATAACCAGAACAGCTGGGTGGACACTTCAGTTCTAGGTGCTCCAGTCCATCACATTGCTCCTCTGTTCTTATCCTCATCTCAATTCAGACACAGACTTCTGCCTTCTCTGAAGAAATTTAAGATTCCCTCAAAGCTCCTGTGTTTCCTTAATCCACATGTATGTTAGTCTCACTTAGCTCAGAGCTACCAGGGTCCTGGCACTGGATATACTTATATCTGAAGATGTCAATATGCCGCAGGTGACTGTGAGTGGCTGCAGGAGGTTCTAATGCATCAGGACTACTAACAAGACACTAGATTAGAGACATAATTTGAAATTGGCACAAGCGGCCCTTGGTATACAAGAAAGCCAACCAGCTGTATTGGGTTAATGTGTCAAGATTTTGATAGTATAGATAGCTAAAGGGGTGGCTTCTGAGAAGGGACATGGGGCTGTCTCCATGTCAGACATAGCCAGTTCCAGTCAGCACTAAAAGGGACCTGACACTGGCCAAAGTCGAGCCTGACAGCGACACTGATGGCACTTCTGTGAGAACAAATTTAAGAAAGGGGACAAACATTGCACAGGAGCTGTGATACAGGAGTGAGAAAAAAGTGAGAGAAATAGCCCTACAGACATGAAGGTTAGAGAAGAAGGAGGGCAGGAGGTGCTCCGGTCACCAGAGCAACAGTGCCCATGTAGCCTGTGGGGAAGACCAGCAGGTTGTCCCCCTGCAGCCCATAGAGGATTGAATTTGAGCAGATATCCACACAGCAGCCTGAGAAGGACCCCACTTAGTGCGGCAAGTGGATGTGGCCTGCAGGAAGCTGCAGCCCATGGAGAGCCCGGGCAGGAACAGGCTCCCGGCAGGAACCGTGGCCGACTGGGAACCCACACCGGAGCCATCTGTTCTTGACAGACTGCACTCTGTGGAGAGACCAACACTGGAGCAGTTCATGAAGGACTGCAGCCCTTGGGAGGGACCCCACAATGGAGCAGAATGAGGAAGAAGGAGCAGTATAAAGAGATATGAAATGATCACAACCTCCATTCCCTATCCTCCTGCACTGCTCAGAGTTGAGGGAGGATGAGGTAGAAGAGACAGGAGTGTGAGGCAGAGCCTGAGAAGAAGTGGGGGTAGGAAGACCTTTTATTTAGTTTTATTTTTATTTGTAACTATTCTACTCTGCTATTGATTTGCAATAAATTAAATTAATTTTCCCCAAGTTGAGTCTGCTTTGCCTGTGACTGTAACTGGTGAGCAATCTCCTTGTCCTTATCTCAGTCTATGTCTTTTTTCTCTGAGTTTTCTCTCCCTCTCACTGAGAACAAGATATGAGGCAGTGGCTTGGTGGCACCACGCATCAAGCCAAGCATAACCCACCCACCACACCTGCCTTGCTGAAGGTAGCTAGGGTTGAGCACAAGGTGCACTGCTGTGAGTCCCCAGGCCTGCCAGCATCCCCGGCCTAGGAAATCCATGTCCTCCTCCACATACGTAGTGCTTTGAATGAAACTGTGTAGTCACACAGTCTTTGAGACAGAATAGAACAGCTTCTCAGACATGCTGCTGCTCAGAGCCATGACTGGTGGAGCACGGGCAGCTGTGTGCCCACAGGAGCTGGTCCCCACTGCAGGGCCGGCACAGCCAGCAGTGTGCAGGCCGCAGGTGCAGTCCCTGCTCACAGGCAGAGCTGTCTGCTGCCACAGTTGTGCTCTCCAACACTCCCATGACATTCAAGGCTAAGCAGGGTGCAGGGAGAGTGATTTCAGCCTGCTTTTGTAAAAGGATTATTCTTAGCATTGTGCATGTAAGAAATTTATGTATTTTAAGTAAGTGTAGTTATGTAAGTTTTCTTTGTCCTGTACACACTTTTGTACAGCAGCAAACAACCCGTGGCACCTTCACAAGCTCAGCAAGTGGCTGTGTGCTTGCTCCCAGAGTGATGAGGGCATCCACAGCCCCCCACAGGACCACCTGCCAGTGCCAGCCTCCTGCAGAGCCCTCCTAGGACTGTTTGAAGGAGCAAGGTGATGTGCTTCCAGGGAATCACATGCAACCTCAGTAGCAAACGTCCCTAGAAAATGAAGACCTTGCCACATGGACACTGATGATACATATTTCTAAAACCAAATGCGATGTACTATCAGTTTTATCTAGTTTTATCCAGTAGGCAATTAGAGTATTACCAGCTTGGTAAAACCATGCAGAAAGTTGTCATAAAAACACAAACAAAAAGTTGTAGATAATACCCACTGGCGTTAAAATCACTGCTGATTCTCTGAAGTTCCATTTTAAAGAAAATCCAAAGAGTCACATCAGTAAAATGGGGTCACTAATTGCTTCCTATTAGCTCAATTTCAACTATTTTACCCACTCTAGTTTCAGGTTCTACTTCCTCCAACAATTTTTAAAGTAAATCAGAAACTTCATGATCAGAAACTTCAGGACCAGAAACTTCAGAAACTTCCTCCCCTTCCTCCACAGAGCATAGTTCAGAGACATCCTACCAATTCCCCTTTGCTTTGCAAGACGTTTTAGTGTCCCACTTCCTGGCTTTAAGAAGTTATGCTGGTAATCTCTAAACTGCAACATGGAGGACAAACAGGCCAGACAAAGGGCTGATGGAGCTGCTGAAAGGCAGCCTTCCACACAAACATTGTCAAAAGTCACAGCTAGAAAATTGTAACTTGACTGATTTCCATGGTTTCCTTGCCTTCTTTGAAGCAGAATCACTTGCTTTGACAGCCTATGCTTAGTTTTAGTCACATTTACATACATGCAGTACCAACTAAACTCAAAATGCCTGTAAAGTGCAAGAGACAGGACAGAGGAGGACACTCGCTGTGCCTGCGGGCTAATGTACCAGATGGGCAGCCTTATTTTTTTCATAGGACTATTTAAAACCAAGTTTCAACACGTAGCAGCCTCTCTAGTTATGCAAGAGTGCCACAGCAGGATTAACCAGGCACTCTGCGCAACACTCTTGCGCTGCTGTTTGCAGCACCCCCTCAAAAGGAGAAAAACCACAATGTTTACTGATCCAGAGAGACGAAGATGAAGTTCATTTCCACTGGACTGTTGAGCAGCAAAACAGTTCATTGAGCCATTGCATGGAAAAGAGAGAAAAAACACCAAGATTGCATGTTCAACACAGTGTCTGAAAGGATCAGAGAGCATTTTCCCACACATCTGCATCTAGAGGGAAGGCATTCCTTTGCAATGTGACACACTGAGCAACCTCAGTGCTGCTAATGCAGGTGGAAGAAAACAGATTTTTGCTACTCCAGGAGAAACATGCTGCACCATTCATCACTCTGACAATCCAGAAGCATAGTTGGCTTCTACTACCACTTTGAACAAACCTAAATTTCCTTCCTCACAACTTCATAACTGACCATTAACTTGCTGAATGTGGTGGACAGCGTAAATTTGAAGCATATCCTCTCCCAAGGAGGCTGGGAGATGTTTCCTGATGGTGGCATGAATCTCTGGCTTATTTCAATGCTTTTAAAGTGTTTTGCCAGAACAAGAAGTTAGTGAAAAGCTATGTTCTCAGCTACTCATAGCTGCTTGATTTCACTTGTTTTCATCCTGGGCTTCCCCACCTACTCTTTTTTCTCAGTGACTGTATCCCAGGACAGAAGCAGCCTTGGGCAACACACAATCACACAATTTGGGGGCAACTACTGTGAACTGCCACTCCCACCCAGGATTGCTCTCCAATTCTGATTCCTCTTCTCTCTCAAGGTAAGAGTGCGCAACCCACATGGCTTACAAACAACCAGAATCAAAGTCACTGACTGATTTCTTAATTGCATGCAATTAGCTGCCAATTGACTTGTGCTTCTAGTCCTCTGAGAGACATTGTGCCATAGCTGGGGAGGGCTCTCTTTGAGCCTTGTAGGATTTGATGAAGGAGGGCGGCTGGGGCTCCCTGATGTCCCCAGTGCGCCTCGGGGTGCTGGTGCACTTGGAGCTGTTGAGGTAAGCTCTGTGTCCCAGGCTGTGGGTCCTGGCTGTGTGTTCCAGCCCAGCTGGCCACTGCAGCGCCAGTGGCCTCGAGCATAGGGCAGGCCCTAGACGAGCCAATGGCATAGTCGTGTGAGTTTGGACATTTTCGTACCTGTGAACACTAACATCAGAAGTCATAGTGGCACACATTGTGAGTATTGGTGGATTGTATTTATGGAGTAATTAGTCAGTGACTCTTCTGGACATTGTAGGAATATTGCATAGGCAGTAGAGCTGAAAAGCGCTGTTTCGCCCAGAGACTCTTGAACATCAGTTCAGCCCGGTGCATGTCAGTATCCTGCAGCTCGGCAAAAAAAGCAAAGGGATCTGCAGTCCCAGCCCACACCCTCCTACCCATCCCGAGACACAGCCAGCCTGGCCCCAAGCTTTGGCCTCAGAAGCTGCCGAACTGGACTCTGCTGCTGAGCCCCTGCACACAGGGATCGGTCTCCCTGCTCAGGCCCCCACAGCAGCCCACCGAGCCCGGGGCCGTGCTTGGGCCCCGCGCTGGGGGGCCTGGTGCCCCCACGCTCTGCCCTGCCCCACGCCCTCCCCCGTGGCCGCTGCCACCCCCTCGTCCCACCAGCGGTGAGAAGTCCCCAGGCAGAGTCGCCCGGTCCCAGCCCCCCACCACCGCTGCCCCGGGAAGGCCCCAGCCCACAGCCACTGTGCTCTCGGCATGGATCTTTATTGTTTTGTCCAGAGCGTCCATCTGCTGCCCGGCGCAGGCTGGCTCCTTGCGGCTTCTCCAGGAGGACACATATGACGGGCTTCAAGAGATCTTTCCCCTCAGCAGG
>WBMW01006192.1:0-28503 GCA_013396635.1 Penelope pileata
ACCATTCTATGATTCTATGCAAAGTTTTGCCTGAAGTAGCACTTCTGTCTAGTAAACTGTTCTAAATTTGTCAAATTTGCAAGAATAGGGAAGAGAGGTGAAGAAGTTATCAGCATGGAAACACGTTGATTAAAAAATAAAGAATTATTGAATTAAATGAATTATATCTGTTCTTTAAACTTACAAGATATGAAAACATGTAAGGTCAATAAAAACTTGTGACTGGCATCATTGTCTTGAAAAAGAAGTTCAGCTCTAACTGAATTAAGCCTCTGAGGTCTGGCCAGATCTTGTAGTATTTGGTCTGTCCATAAGCTGTATCAATAAATTCTACACAAATATAGTTTATGGGGGCTGCTTTGGAGTATTCCTGTTAACAGAGTCAAGAATTCAGAGATGCATTGTTAGAGAAAAATCCATTTCAATCTAATTCAGGGCTAAGCTCAGAGAAGTGTAAGCATTTCTTGGTTTAAATTTTGAAGTTAAGAACATGGATAGGAGTATGACAGCACTTAATAGTTATTTACGGATTCTTTTATAACTGCAGTCCTGCTGATTAAATTAGAAGGAGAGAAATGCAATTAACAAGGTAAATCAGACAAGTGGGTTACACAGAGCCACCCTCTTGATTTTTCTTTCTTTCATAAATAAATGAATAAAATTTCAAGCTGTTTGTGCTCAGATCTTTCAGATCATTTACAACACAAGCAATTGCATTTCAAATAAGTCTGAGGGCATTCTTGCCCTGGGTTTTGAGGCCAGTATTAACATTTCATAGTTCCCTTAATAACGAAAGGCACAACAGGAAAAACTGGTATCTATCTAATGAAAAAGAATATCTAGTGATTGCTATGAATAAATCAACAGCTCTTATAAGTGTATAATGGCAAGCTGTAGAGTTAAATGAAAGCGAGTGACGCTCATTAGAGTGTGCTATGACACCTAGTTAGATTCATTAGTGCATAAACAAAGGTTTAAACTGCAGAAGACAGGCATACAGTTTCATCTGCAGTGGGTTGTATATGAACAAAAAGAAGAAGGAATAATTATGAAAAAAAATGTATTGTGAAGGTGCCATGTGAGAAACTAACTACTATTACTGGGTCCTTACCCTTGGAAAAAAACAAAACAAAACAAAAAACCTCTGGATTCCTAATATTATAAATGAGCATATAAAATCCACAAAATCCAGACTGAAATAATCAAAGCTTCTGAATTGGCCTTCTGATCTATGGCAAGCTTTCTTCTTTAGGATTACCTGTCTCAAATCCAGAAAGCAGCTACACACCAAGACATGTGCCCACGCCCTGCTTGCCAGCAGGAGAGCCTTGTTGATGATTTCCCAGTTAAAGGATGCTGCCAAATTTCAGCATTTTTTAAAAATAGTTCTATCCACGTTTATGGTAACATATTAGATACTAATATGAAAGAACATTAACACAAAAATTACTTGACATTGCTTATGCCACTCCTTTGCTTCTTTACTAGACTTGGACAAATACAATGGCCTAGAAGATTTCATTGTGATTTTGTTGCATTTTTAAGCTGCTAACATAATGGCATTGAATTTAATAATACAACTTCTGTCCCAGCTCCTTGCAACAGGAAGGGAGTTGCTGAGAACTCCTTTTGAATGGGTTTCCTGCATTCATACTCACAGCAATGGGCTGGCTTGGCCCCCTGAGTATGCCACCTCCCCAAGGAGAGGAGGTCCTGAGGCAGCAGGAGGGGAGAAGCTGGGCAGCAGCTCACTTGTGCCATTTTGGGCCCTCCTGCAGGGAAGTGCAATGGCAGAAAAGCAGAAGCAGCTGAATGCTGTGGAAGTTCCCTTCCTTGATACTATGACTGCTGCTGGCTGCAATTTCCCTCAGCTTTTCCAGTGGGGAGCCCCCTACCACAGGAGCACGTATTTCGGAGGGTCCTCTTTGCTGTGTGACCGCTGGAAACCACCAGCAGCAACTAGGCAGAAACTGTTCTCAAATTTGTACAGGCTACAGGCCAGTGATGATTAATGATACAGCTATAGTCCTTTCGGGAGCTTTGCTCTTCCTTTCAGAGGATGTTTCTGGCTGCGGCTGTATACAAGAGGATGCTGAATTTATAATCAGCATTCCTAAACTAACTCCAAGTTAACTGGACTTAGAAATGTCACAGAAGAGCTGCTGCAAATACAGCAGACAGCTCTGCAGTGCTCGCAGAGCAGCTGCTGCTCTCAGGGCTTTGCCTCATGGGAGGAACTGTAGCCCAGGCCCGGCTGCTGCTTTCTATCAACTGAAAGAACCTGTTTATCAGGGAAGTGTTTTGGAAAGGGTAATTGTGTGGGAACTGTCATTTTAGAGTGTTACTTCATCTTAAGCAATAATAACTGATTTAATGAGTCCAGTGAGATTGGATTACTGTATCCAGTGTGCAGCATATCGTAGGCCTTTCCACTAGAATATTGTAAATGTTTTTCCTAGACATTCTAAATCAGGCATGCTCAACCCGCGGCCCCGGCCCGGCAGACCTCGCGGTGCGGCCCGCCCCCGGCTGCCGCGTTGCCGTGGCAACGGCTCTGCCCCGTCAAGCGGCCCGGCCCGGCCCGGCCTGGCCGCGGGCGCGCACCGATCGCTCAGCGACAATCACGGATCGGTGTGCGATGGCAACGCGTGAGCTGGGGAAGGCGTAGGGCAGTGCTAACTCTGCCTCTCACCTCGCCCACGCCCTCGGTCGCGTCGAAGCCCGCATGCATTAAATGTGGCACGCACTTTGCAGTGGCTGCCCATAGTGATATTTCAACCTACCCAATGGCGTCTCAAAAGAAACAAAACCCAGAACAGTACAGAAGAGTCTTATTTGATACCATTCTGTAGAACAACAAAGGTTGACAACTGCCTTAGGACAAAGAGAGAAGGAATTTTGATTATTGGCCTTAGCAAACTAATTAAAGTAATGCAAATTACCTGAGTAATGCCGGGTTAACTCCTAACATCATAAATCAAAGCTATCAGTGAGCTGTCACATTGCTAACAAGACCTTCAGAGAACCTAATGGGAAATTCTCCAGCCTGTAGGTTGTTGAGAATAAGGCAATTTTGGCTGTTCTGCATCTCTGCAGATGTCTTGAACAAAACAAGTCCTGTGTTACAAGAGCTGGAGAGTGGAAATTTTCTGGACCTGACGTGTCTTTATTCAGTGAAGTGTTTGCATAGTTGTTATAGAAAATACTGCTTGCTTACCTAATCAGCCTAGTACTTCTTTGGAAGGTCCTTGCTCCTAAGCCAGCGCGTCTTTTCTAGTCACATTTGCACAAAAAACCCACAGTGGCTGCTTAAGCCTATTGCAATATAACCAGCCAGATAAGGCAAGAAATAGAAAATGATTTTTTATTAACCAAGGGCGCCATGCTAGTATGTCACACAAGCAGGAAAAGACAACAGTGTCCTGAAAGAGGTTCCAGTGCAATTCAAATGTGATCATATTGTAAGCAATGTTGTACTTCATTATGGCAGTTAAAAACTGCACTGCACAAGACTAAAACCTGATGAATTAGAAAGGAGCATTTTATTGTGATCAAAAGAGAGGGGATAGTCACAAGGGTAAATTACTGTGGGATGACTATAACTGAGAGCAATAGGTCTGGTTTTGCTGCTTCCAGTCTCTACTTCACTGTTTACGGAATTCAATCAGATCTTTTCTAGTAAGGTAGAGATTTTGGGGCATACCAAATGCCATAGCAAATACCCCCCAATAGGCGAAGGATCTGGGTGAGCTGTGTCACCTTGCTAAAAGATCTACGGAAAGTTAGCTAAGTGTATGGGCTTTTTGTCTTACCTTGCATTTTTCAAAGACTCCTTTTAATTTCTGCTAAGGTTATTCTAAGACCTCAGTTATAGCAACACTTTGTGCATATAAGGTTTTTTTGTTTGTTTCAGTTTTTGCTCTGATGAAGACCTAGGGTTTCTTCTTTCAGATCAAATTAAAGCATGCAAACTGACTATACTATGCACATATGCTACATTTGTATCTTAACTGAAAATATTTCTAAAATTTACCATGTTTTACAATCAGAAAACCTATTCTGTAAAAATACTGGCCCAATGTTCGTGTGTAGCCTAGGTTACAATGAGAGATACCAAAACTACTTCATCTTAAGCTTTAAACTAAAATGAATGATAAAGGAAAACACTATAAATGATGGTTAGTAACATTATTTACATCTGATTGCTGAATGTAGGTCGTTCCAAAAGTAATGCCTTCTATTTATTTCCATGTAAACTAGAAAAGACACAAAGAACACAGTAGCACTATTTTAGAGATCAAATTCTCAGCTACAAAATGCTATTTTTCAGCATAGTCACCACCATTAGCTGATTTTTTCAGATGAGCTGATCAAGATGCTCTTCATTTTGAGGCATGACAGCTGTGCATAGTGGTCTGGAGCCTAGCTTGTCTTTCATGTTGCTGTCACCACTGCTGAAACACACCACCCACCACCTCACTGTGCTCACGTCCCCTGTTTGGTCTCCATAAACTTTCAGCAAGCATCATTAAATGTCAATAGGTGCAATTTTGTCCTCATGGAGGAATTCAATTCCACACTTCTGCTTCATGCACACTTCCATGTTGGACGCCATTGTGTCAGACTGCCCCTCTGCTGCCATCTGTTGCATGGCAACAAAATGTAAGGGAATATTGGTGGGAAGGTTCAGCCTCTACTGCCATAGCACCAACATCCACCTCTGATGTTACAGGCCAACATAATAAAAGACGAGGAGTGGCCCTCATAATTATGTGCATAGACTACTCTACATGATGCAACAGACTTTTCTGTAAATATTGGGGAAAGGGTTGTATATTGTAAATTTGTTTTGGTAAATATTGCAAGGTTGCATCTATGTATACAGTCTAAGCATTCATTACTTTGGTGAGGGTGTTAAAGCAGTATATATTCCTGAGTAAGATGCTGAATAATGGTACATTGCAGCATTTAATGTTGAGTTCCAGCTATATCTTGTATGAGTTTTGCTGAGGTAAATGACAGTATCATTTTTTTAAGTTTAATTCCACCTCAGTATCAATCATTTTACATTAAGTTACACTGTTTTCGCCACTCTTCCCTTGAGAAATTTTTTTTACTGTTTTTTAAAAATAAAAACAGGTGGCCTGTTTATATATCTATGCAAAGAGAGAACTGTCTAATTTCTTGTAATTAGCATGAATCTTAAATGTGTTTAAAATCTGGATTTACTAGTGTCTTTTTGTTATCTTACCTCCTACCAGGCTTGCCTCTAGGTAGTAACATCGTCAAGAAATAACTATATATAGACAGGAATATGAAAGGGGATTTTTTTTAAAACATTATACAAAGGATAAGATCTATGTTGAAACAGTGGTATGGCACTGGTGACCAAGGCTTGACAAACGGGGGAAGTACTGCACTTGAGCAGGTCAGCTGTGGTATGCTTTAAGATGAAGAAAAAGGCAAAATCCCCATTGAAATTTCTGGAAAGTCACACAAGAACTCCAATTCATTTGGAAAAGATGAATGTGTAAGCTCATTATTTTGTGCTGCTAACAGGGCCTGAGTATAGTCAGAAAACCCATTTTGTTTTCTTCATTTCAGTGCATACATGTGCAAGCATAGAAAATGTGTTTTGCATCCAGCATCATGAGAAACTGAAACTGTTTTATTCTGATTTTCCTTTTTTTTTTTTTTTTTCCCTCCAGTTCCTTCCGGAGTCTGGTGGATTTAGAATGCTGAAATGCCTCTTAAATGATGCATCTTGCCACTTGCAGCAGCTCATGTCTGACAGTGCAGAGCAAGGAAGGATGCACTCGCCTCACCACACAACACTGACCACAGCAGTGGGAGGGATGCCCCATGGCAATTCCTGTACAGTCTGCAGCATGAGGTTTGATTATCTCATTTCTTTGAGAGATACAAATGTTCGAACCATAAAATTATCCAGCATCATGTGAATATGGTGATAATTTAAGTAGATACTGTTGCACTGAGCGGGTAATGTGACTGAATACGTAATTTAATATAGGTAAGGGCAGGAATAAGCTGTTGATTTAATGAGACAACATTACCCCTTGTTACTAGAGCCTCAAAAAGATGGAAGTTTATATCTTTGTCTCAATTATTCTCTTTTCCTCTCCTGCACAGTAAATGGCTTCTAACTAATGGCCCTGACTCATTTCAGGATAAACAAGCGCTACCTTCCTGTCTAGTCATGTATGGTATGTTATGATCTACCTTCCAATTATATTCATTTAAAAGCTATAGTTAAAGACCAGTCTTCAGTTAACAAGGTCACTTATGAAAATTGAAACTAGTCTTGGATAGACAACTTGCATCAGAGTTATCTTTTAGTGTAGTTCAAAAAGAAAAACAAAAAGAAAAAATAATTGTCAAATATCTGGGAAAAAAAAAAACATAAATCTCTAAAAGGCACTAAACTCAAATGATAACTAAGGACACTTTTTCTCTCAAGGATATAAAAATAGATTGCCAGGCATAGATCAAAAGGACTTTTAATATTTTATGAAATATTATGAAGAACATGAAATGATTACAAACGTGTTTCATACACTTGAATAGCTTCATTGCAGTCAACCATCCTACTCGCCAACATATTTGTAAGTATTATAGTTAATAGGATTTGATCTATTTTCATATTGATTACTGTTTCAGATATTGCAACTTATTGTATTCATCAGCAGACCATCTTTCAGCACATGAGCAGAAAGTGCAGTGTTTTGGAGTGTGAAGATGCAGTTAGATACAATAGCCCACAGATGGAGATGGTGCTTTCTTTTGATATTTGTCATTTTCAGAATGAATAACTTTATACATATATATGCATAATTTCTTAGATGGAGATTTAATCTAGGAGAGGGTCTTAATGTTTATCAGTAGATGAGTTTTTCTAAAGAAATGCAAAGTAAAGTCTATTGTAATATGTTTCCTTTGGAGCTTTATTAAAACCCATAATGTGTACTGAGTAGATGAATTAGAAGATGAAGTATACTGTGCAGATAATATTTTCAGCTTTGGATACAGGAAATGACATTTAATTTTAATATTCAGAAGTATTAATTTAAATATGAGGTACTTCCATTTTTGAGTTAAAATTTTTTTGAAAGACCAAATAAATGATAGTTTTGCTGGTTCTGAGTGGGTTAATATTTGTACATTAATTCATTATCAGTTTATCCTCTTTTCATTGCACTTTATATCCTTCATGCCTTGTAGCTCTGCCTCGTAAAGCCCTCTGTCATCTGTTCCCAGATAAATATTACCTTGTGGACCATTACACACTTTTATGGGATTTCTGCATGAAAAAGTTATTCTCAATATATTTCTGCTTTCATTTCCTGCTATCTAAGGCTCTATAATTCAATTAAATCCTTTAAACAGTGTTACCAAGAGGAGGTAAGTTTCCTCTGGTTTATTTAAATTATTTAAATTTGCTGTTCTTTTACTCAGAGGTTTAGAAATCCACAGCGGATACTGGAAGGAGAGATGACCTACCGTGGCAAAACTTTACAAGAATCAAGAAAAAAAAAATACAGGTTTTTTTCCAGGTTACCAATGCCATCTTAAGAACTGACATTAACAACTGTGGGAATCCCAGTGGAGGCAGCACATGCCGACACCATTTTCAACAAAAGTGTAACTCAGAAAGTAGGACCCTGAGGGTATGGAAACTGAGGATGGAATGTCTGTAAATGACCCAAATGCTGCCTCACAACAGAGTTAGGACTCCAAAAAAAAAAAAAAAAAAAAAAAAAAAATTAAAATGCAAAGCTTTTCCGNNNNATAATCCTAAGCTTTTCCTGAACTTCAGACATTAAATTTTCTAAATCAACTGTCTTCTGCATCATGATGTAACATCCATAGCGATGCTGATAATGGTACATTCTCCCTATGTTGTGGAAAAGAATACAAGAGGAGCATTCAGAAGGATGCTACTGTTCTTCCTATTGAAGAAGGGAATATGAGTATTTCCCTGTAGCAAATGAGTAAAAAACCCACAACAGTTTAAGCCATGTATTAGACATCTCCGAGCCACTTCACGCTTTGTGTTGGTTTCTTGCAGCATAACTAAGGTATAGCTTTAAATGCTTTAACACAGGAGTTCTGGACTGTTTTTTTAAAAGATTTTTAATGGCATTTCTTCAAACTCTCTTTCCACTCACCCTCACAAGGAAACTAAGTTAAATTCTGCCATCTATCAACAGAAAAGCTTATCAGTGGTTAAAGCAGTAGAGCAGGGTGAATTAAAAGAGCTACAACATGGAAACAACAAATAACTGTCTCACGGACAATTATAAGAAATGACTGTGAACTTCCAGGACGCTTAACTGGAATTTTAGGCATAATGAGTTAGCTTATTTTCATGCTTGTTAGTTTGATTGTTGAAATCGTATGCCAAAAATTGTTTGTTCATTATTCCTTGTAAATTAATGAGATCTCCATGTTTAGCTTCAAGTAAGCCCCCAAGTAAAATTCTAAAATAGGCATTATGCTGATCTAACATACAACTGGATTATAGGTTCACAACATCTGTGGCCTTAACTGTAGCTTTAGAAGATCAACCATTCTTCTGAAAGCTGCCTTTCCAATCTTTGACACTAGCACCAATTTTCTCCTTGCTGTTTACTAAGTAAACTGTGGCCTTGTGTAACTGTGAAATAGTTAAACTGAAAGGCAGCTGGAGGAAAAGAATAGAAAGCCAGATGAAAGTTAGCAGCACACCGGCATACTGCCCATTACGCAGGGAGTATTTTGCTCCCACAGCTTAAAAGCACACTATTAAAACTCTGCAAAAACAAAGCGACCAAGCCTGACAATGAAATAGATGATGAAATGACTGGAACTGGTTGCTAAGCTATAAAAATGGTTTTGCTAACTGGTGTATCTAAATGGAGTGCATAAATAGCAACATCTCTGATGTACTAAAGATACTAATTGCATTATTGGTTCTTAGCAGATGCATTGCAGATTGTCTTTAAAGAACACATTTACTGGTGGCTAAAGGGCTACTTTTCAGTGAAAATGACTGTACTTAGTACTTCCAACTCTATATCCCATTAGAGGCTGTTTCTCAGAATTTTTTAAAGGGCAGAATAGCCTTCTATATTTGGAAGTATATATAAGCTGATAATTAGTGTCCAGAGGTTTCCAGATCTTATTTTGAAAGGCAAGTATTTTAAGAAAGAGTATTGTTTTCAAAATATTAAGTGTGGTTAATTATCCAAACTTCAAATTGTTGTGAATATCCAGAGATCTGAGTAATGATTTGTAATAAATCAGTACTATCTGTTCACAAATAGAACCACACATTGCCTAAATAAGACAGAAGTGGGAAAAGGGCTATTTCAGACCACACACCTTTATTTTATTAATTTCTTCTGATGCGAACCACATGGTCAGTCCACAGCAGAGGGAAGAGCCTCTCTGTGTCTGAGCATGATACAGACATGTACCTTTGCTTCATGAGGAAAGGACAGCTGTCTTGGTAATGTTAGAAGACTTCCATTTCACTGCTGCAGAGACATCAAATCCTGACTAATTTACCAATTTTCTTCAGTGTCCTACTGGCTACTGAGAGCACTTTTAAAGAGGTCTTGTGGACTGGTGGATAAACATTCTTTCTCTCCACTGCCAGGCTAACCAGTTTGATGGTTTTCTCCAGTTGCAATAATTTATTCTGCTACTTTGCCCTATTCTGGAAGGTTAGCATTTACCAGAAGACTGCAAGACACTCACTTTGCCAAGGGAAATGTGCCTGTGTTGTCTACTCACTTTTATTTTAAGCGTGAACTGGAGTACCTCATCATGCTGTCTGTCTCCAGCACTTATTCCACCATGCAGAAGAAATGGCACCCATTGGCATTCATCTACGCTTGCTGAATGTTTATGGAAACCAAACAGTGGATGTGAGCATGGTGAGGCGGCGGTGGTGTGTTTCAGCATTGGCAACAGTGACAGCAGGTCACCTCCACTGATGCAAATTTTTACAAGTGCGGCATGCAGGCTCTTGTTCATCATTGACAAAGCTGCATAGCTAATGGTGGTGACTATGCTGAAAAATAGTGTTTTGTAGCTGAGAATTTGCTCTACCAACTAGTGTTATTGTGCTCTTTGTATCTGTTGTAGTTTACATGGAAATAAATAGGAGGCATTACCTTCAGAGCAACCTACATACATTCTGTCCACACATACCAATTTTTCTGATTCATTGATTGCTTTCTTATCTTCTTTTTTTTAAGCTTGCATTTTTCATTGTGTTTATCCTATAATTTACTTTTTTACTTTGTCTTAACTTTTGGGAGAAAAGGAGAGATTTGAAGAAAAGAAAACTAGACAGTAAAGGTATCTAAAGAACACTCAGGTTTCTGAAACTTTCGCTTTCCTTTGAAGGGTATTTCATGTAGCAATGCTTATGCATTTCTCCCGACTTCTATTGGTGCAATCATAAACTAGAACTATTAAAATAACTATGTGAATATTTTAAATGAAATTTATGAAAGAAAAAAGTTGAAATGTTATGCCAGTGTTATATGCACCTGTTCAAAACAAAGGGAATAACTCACTCAAGATAGTAAGCTGGAATCAAGACTTGCTTTCCTATGTTTTTTAGCCTGCTCTTTTCTTTCTGATAAGGTGTTTAGTGATAATGAAATTAATTGTCTTTACCAGAGAACAGTCTGTGACCAACTGTGAAAATAATGGATTTGATCAGATTATGCTGTGGAAGCATAGTCAGCAAACTTCCTTGGTAGAGAATGAATTGACCAAAGCAAGGCAAATGAAACTCTCTTCCAGAGGAAGGAATACTCAAATTATACCTGTGAAAACTCAGTGGCTTATTGATTTAAACAAGCAGTCTAAAAATATGTATTGCCGGCATTAACTATAGAATTTACTGAAGTTATGTTAAAGAACCTAAAAATTTGTTTGAGTAAACCCTGACAATTACTAAGTAGCTAAATCAACCAGCCTTCCATGTAGCTGATACCAAGAGGTGAACAGGCACACTTATTCCCATTACGCTGTGACTATGAAGGCGGTAGAGCCAGTGCTTAGGTTTTATTTTTATTTATTTACTATTTTTTGAGGGATGAGGTAATTCTTAAGGGACTTGTAAGACCCTTTATACAATTTCTACGTTATTTCCACGTACAAAATACTAAGGGGAATATTTGACATAACGTCATTTCTTTTCTTCCCAACATCTCTGGAAAAGGAGAGTAACTTCACACATACGAGGTGGAAGGGAGTTGCCTGTGAAGGGAGCTTCCATGCCACTGCAGCCAGTTTTGCTGTATTCATAAGCCAGCATCTGCTTTTGCAAATTGGCTAATTGTGTGTGCAAGCAGGTATTCACTAATTAGATGCTCAATTATCCATTTTGCTCAAAAAATGGTGATTTGCATGTATAAAATTAAAGGTTTTAGGGACAGCTAGCTCATTCCCTGGTAATGAACATTAAGCAGGGACCATCTTAAAGACATCTATCAACATTTTGAGGCTTCTGGGAAGTCTAGGGGCCCGGAATTCTCTGATGAATAAGTATTGTGTAGCGTTGCCTAACAATTAAAGTATATATGTGGCAACATTAATATCAGAAAGTAGCAGAACCCAATATAAATGATAATTAGGAGAAATGACAGCTCAGCAAAAAGGAGCGATAGCATCATTAGTGCCACTAGGGGCTTTGTGAAGCATGCTTTCACTGTAGAGCCGTAGAAAAGGGAAGGGAGTGGGAAAGAACAGCTTTTGATTAAGCCAGATAGTTGTCTGGAAATTCAAATCGTTGCTTAGGTAGATGGATATAATTTTCTTATTTTGAGAGTGTCTAAGCATGACTTTTCAATTAGCCATCATAAGTGCTTTTTGAAATTAGGACTTAATCTTGACACCAGAGCCTTTCTTCTACCTCCTCTCCATATGGTGTTAGCACAATTACTCTAGAGTGACACACTCATAACCATGAAGGCTCTTTCAAATACATTTTAAACTAAAATGTAATGAACCACACATTACAAAGTAGCATATAGTGTTCCAGATTTTTCTCATTTCTTTCCAAGTCTATCATGAAGGTTTTGTCTGCCTTATAGGGATGATATTGGTATTACCTTTTTTCATAAAACAACTTTCTAAGCTTTGAGGCAATTTTAAGAGGAAAAAAATTAGAAGAGCAACATATAAAGTTGAAAATTGTTTCATTCTAGCCATTATAATATTCATAACTTTTAAACCACAACTCAAATACTTTTATTCACTTTATCAAAATTGAATAAAGGTTTAACACTACGATATATTGCTGCCAATAGTGCTTCATTTTGTATTAAAAAATAATAGTACAATTCTTTATGAACCTCAGATCCTATAGACCCGTTTCTAATTGTGCTTATCAATCTTGTTGGTACATGGTTTGTGTCAGATGAAAGAAAAGGCTATAACTGAAATCCCAAATCCTGCTGAATCTCAGCTACAGAAGCAATCTTCCTGATTCAATGCAGCCTTTGAACAGGTCTGATTTTTTCCCAGGTGCCTGATTACTGTTGAGTTTTTGTGAAGTCAGAAACCATGTAGAGAGCAATGTTTGTCTCAGGCCCCTTCCAACCTGGGAAGTCTTGCAGCCTTATTGGTCCGGAGGATTCATTCCTATGTCTAAAGAGCAGTGAGCACACAACTCTTAAACCTTTAACTGTGTAGTTTTGGATTTTTCTAGATGATTTAAAACAAACAAACAGCAACTTTTAAAGCCTAGAGACTTACACTGAAAAAATATAATTAAGTTTCTGTTTAGCTCACAAATGAAATTTGTATTATTAATTAGGTTGTTAAACATGTATGTAGTGCATTATTAGGTACTTCATCTATTTTCCTGGCTTTTTAGACATGTAAATATGTACCAGAGATGACAGCAAAGTAATAATATCCTCATCAAATGTACCAGAAAATGTGTTTTCAGCCTCAAGGATAAAAAATAAACGTCAATTCTTTATTTGTTCTTTCTTTTTCAACCTTATTTACGATGTTTATGCTCAAGTTTCAATAATGCAACAGATTTCAGCTGTAGTACTTGTGATCAGAAGTTTTTGTAAGAGAGAGAGGTTAGTTATTCCTGTATGTCCTCTTAGCTATACCTATCCTTTCACAAGATGCTGATTTCTTACTGTACACCCAAAAATTCAACTCCGATCTGAATAAAATCTGCAAAAAATCACCAAGCATTTCTATAGCTGGGAAAAGCAAATTCCCTAAGGTTCCAAATGACCCAGCCATGTGAATAGACATGCACAGTGATTTCTGCCTAGGGGATTTTAGAAGATGTAAGCACAGCTCTATGCAGAAACCCTGCAATCATTTCTGCCGGGCTGTTTTTATTATGATTTATCTTGTTATGGTAATGTTTATGAGAGACGACTTTACAGAATGACAGTACTCTGCCTGACAGTAAAACGCCTTTAAAGACTGCCACAACAAAATATTTACACATTCTGTATAATCTAAAAATGTACTAAATACTCTATATCCACATTTCCACAATAATCCTATATAGACCTTCCCACACCATGCAGAGTTCATGCTGTATTACTGTTTGTTAGCTTACATAACATGCTGAGACCTCTCTGTGGTGTTACAACAGTGCTCTATTTAAATGTTATGGAATTGGTATTTTGTATGCTATGCCATGATCTAGTCTAGTAGAAAACAATGTAGTCTTTTCTACAAAAGCTATTGTCATAGTAAAAGTGATGATAAAAAGCAAACGGAAAACTCACTATTGAAACACATTCCTGTGTTTTACAGTCACACTCTTGATCTTGTCCCTTGGAACAGTGATATTTCCACTTGTCTGAGCCAAAATCAGAGTGATGCAGTCTGCATTTGGCCAGCAAACCAACACTGAGAAGATTATAATGCATGAAAAAAATGATCGCTTTTAGTGGTCGTGTTCAGTTCATGTGTGTTAGCGACAAGTTGATCTGCTGTCTGCTTTCAGTGCATGAAAAGGCTCAAGTAAACCTGTGTATTGTCAGGCCAGATCCCATAAATATTTTACATAAAACGTATGTTACTTACATAGCGTCTGCATGGAAAACATGCTTTTGTTCCACTTGAGTGAACTCAGTATAATTTTATGGTTAAAAATTGAAACAAAGAGAAACTCCTAGGAGATCTCTTCTCCTCACTGGGCCTCTTCGCTCTCAGGGCCAAAGAGAAACTTATTCCACATAGCTATGTAAGGAGACTCTCTTGAGAGAAAAGCAGTGCATCATCAGGGCTGAAATGAGTGATGCTGTGTTTGTTCTTAACAATACATTAGTGACTTCTTGCGGCACACTAAAGGCTGCTGCTGGGGATACAGTTTTATCTCTACAGGCAAATCCAGGAAAGCCTTTCAGGTCTTCTGCAACCAGACTGGATTTTTACACTTCTGACTTAGCTATGATTTGGGCCATTTGTATCTTCAGTATGCAGCACTTTGTAGTAGTGCTTTCAAGCTTTGTTCATTCTGCTTAAATTTCAGCTAAGCTGTATGCCTTGGAATAGGATTGTCTACGTGTTTCCTAAGGGATGATGAGAGTAATGAGCATTTTGTCCACGCTGGCCCTGCTTTTCATGAAAATTCTTTCCTCCTGTGTATATTCTGCCTATCATTAATAGAAACCAACCTTTATATTTTGAATTGCCAACTCTCTAGAGTTCCTCTAGTCTCCAAAAAAAAAAAAAAGTTTCTATAGCTCATCCTTGTAAACATCACTGCCATAACTGTCAAGAAAGCATGCCTCTATTTATTAGTTAACTGATGTTAAAAAGTTTCATTATCATTAATAAAAGTAATATCCAACTGTAGTTTTATATAGCCAATACAAGTGTATTAATGATGTGCTGTAAAGGTTCTTGTTTTCGTAAACCAGATTTTATAATGCTAAAGTTGACATGTTTTATTTGGTATTTATTGGATGTACACTGAATGACAGAGTTGTAACTTCCCAGTAAGCACCTGTCAAAGAAAAGTGCCAAGTCCAGCGCAAGGCACTTTTCAGGAACTTTGATTAAGGACTGTACAATCCTCACAGTCTCTGTACCACCTCTCCTTTGCTTTAATAAGAAGAGGTAAAATATTGACATTAATTTGAAATGAAATCATCTAGTTTGTCTCTCCTGTGGAATACAGACTATCAGGGATATATGCGTATATATTATATATATATATCCCTTTATGAACATACTTTTAATTTTTCATGAAATTAATAGTATTTCTCTAATAGTTTTAAAAATCTGTCAGTAATTCATATTTCATAAAGAATTGGGTATGTTTCTTAAATTATGTAGATATACAAGAGTTCTCTTGTTTTGAAAGTTGTTTCTATACAAGTGCTAAATTAGAAAATAAAGGTTGATAAGAATGAATGGATGCTCTGCTGCATTGCAATGATGCAGTCTTCTATATAGGAATTTCTATACAGTCCTTCTAAGGGTATGGTGGACTTTGAGCCTGTCCTGTCCTGTCCCATGACTAACAAATAACATACCTACAGCTCTACTGCAATGGTTATATGCTATCCTATCCTGTTGGAAAAAGATATATTCAATGATAGTTTCTTATTTTAAGGTTCAGAAAAGTGCAGATAAATACTGAGTTGCATCATAGATGTGAGCAATGTAACTGTTCGCATTTTACCAACTTTCTGGCCGTAAACATTTCAAAGTAATCAGCGGTAGAGTCGTGTGTGCTGTGTGTGTCCACAGTGCTAGAAAATTAATAGATGGCAAACAGGAACACCAATTAGTGTCTGCTGTGCTGGTGATTTCTTGGGTAGGCTTCTGCCCACTGGAAATTGGAGCGAAGTAACTAATTAATGCTATATAAGGCATAGAATATGTAAAATAGTAACAACTGAGTCCATTTATCACCAATGTGCTGAACTGAGGTGAAAGCCTCCTTATCCCACTCCAATTTGCTGCTTAGCTCCTTGAATATGAACATGCATCTTCTCTCATTAGGTTTCACAGGAAAAAGAATTTCCCTCATATTTTTGCTTTATTACAAAAACTCTGGAAGATTTCACATGTTCTTAACAGATTGAAGAAGAATTTTTCGCTTGGTTCTTTACAGACTCCCTCCCAGAATAGTTGATCCAATTTCTTTTCAGTTCTTATCCTTGATATGCTCTAACAGGACTGAAAAATATAGTAGTACAAGAACAGCTGGCAAGGCTGCTAGGTTTGTTGGGAAGGAAATGGTGATTTCACAATACAGCAGCATAGTGCAGGTTTCAGAGATGCCTGCAGGCTTGTTACGAGTGTGAAAAACAAGAATGTCAGTATCCATAATATGCTTAAGATTACATGCCTTATATTTTTTTGATAAACTATATGAGTATATATAGATACGTAGAAAGAGTGCATAAATTACATTAAGGGGAATAATTTACAACGCAAATGATATTAATGAGAATATTGGTAAACAACTCAAAAGAGTTTATGATTATTTGTGGGTGCCATGGTTAGAAACCTTAGTTTTCTCTCTTTTGAAAGTGGAGATGGCAGACAAGCTAGAGCTTATGTGAACTAAAGTGAAAACTGTTTCAGTGTAGGTTACCCATTTTGTCAGTTCTTCCCTTTCCCAGTCTCCCTCTGAGCTGCCATTGGCAGCAGGTTCACTTCAGGGCCAATCTCAGCATCAGTCACATCCTTGCTGCACACAGGTGCACAGAAATGTAAATTAGCTTCCAAGCATGCCTGAGAAGTGTTGTCTCAGGCAAACATTATTACTGCTGGTGAAAAAAGCAAACATTCCATATTTTTACAGAAAAAACCTGGGAAAAGTCAGTCTGTTTTGTAGATGCTGCTGATACCCTTAAAATTATGGCATGGTCAGCTTGTACGGCCAAATGGGACGTAACTGACTTTTGACCTAAATCTTTGTTCTTTTTGACAGAAATAGGAAGTTGGGAGAGAGTTTTGCTTTGACCATTGTGTTTTGTGTAGGTTTCATCATGAGTACCTCTTTTAGAAGGTGGATAAATCATTCCAGCTACCAATTTTTAGTACTCTGCTAGATAGTAAAAGTAAACAAACAACAAACCCCAACAAAACCACAAATAACAGTTCTAACTTAAAATATTAAATTCAGCAAGATTTATTTAAAAGAAATGGGATAGAGCTGGGGATTTATGAACTGTCAGTGATACTTCCGCGAGGTCTGGCTTTGCTCAGGCAGAAGAACAGAAGGCTGAGGGGAGGACGTCATTGCCATCTTCTACTGCGTAAGGATTGCTTACGGAGAAGCAGAACTGCACTTCTCAGGTGCACAGATAAAGGATGAACAGAAACGGACACAAGTTGCAGCAAGAAAAACTGATTAAAAAAAAAAAAAGAGGGAGAAAGAAAACATGCTGCACAATAAGCAGTAGTCAAAATTGAACAGGTTGTCCAGAGAAGTGGAAATCTCCATTCCTGAAGATTTTTGAAACCTGGCTGAACCTAGTCTAGGTTTGAAGTTGCCTTGCCTTGAGCAAGAAGTCTCTGAAGGCACTCTCCAACTTAAATTATGCTGTGTATAGTGATGTTTCTAAGTCATAAAAAGGACCTGCTTTTCCATTTGAAATATCAGTTTTACTATTTTAATAAAAAACATTTTAACATTTTTTCCCAGATTTTGTTAATTAGGAAAGATGGTACTTGCAAGACCCTTTGTTTCTGTGTCAGCTGCTGAAGTCATGTAAAGATGATTGCGTACAGTGCTCTGTAAATCCAAATACTGAGTGTGTATTTAATAAAACTTTTGATACGTCACATATAGTTCTTACTTAAAATAAATAAAAATAACCTGAGTTCTACCAAAGTAAGTTTTTAATAATGAAAATGAAAGTGGTTAGCGTAGTAAGCATTTAGCTTATTTATCAGGTTAACATTTGAATAACTTTAAAATAATTATAGAAAACTCCATGTTTTGGACTGTGGTCCCTCTTATGTGATAGAATAGATGTTATTATTTAATTTATAGCTGAGGTTTCTACAAATTTCTGAATGCCACAGTAGATTGATCACATTATTGCACGACATGCAGTCAAGCTCAGAATTACCCACTCATGGATATTGGTGCTAATCTCATATTTAGACAAGCATTTGACATGGCAATCAATGTGATACCATGCACAATTGATTGAAGCTGATCATGCCATAACTCATTTTTGCTTTGTGAAATAAATTTAGGGCAGACTAATTAAAAAAAAAAAAGAAAGCGGCCTGGAATATTGAGATTCCACTGAGTGTCCAATGTTCTTTTAGGAGTAATGAATAAAAGTGGCATTGATTCACTGCTTTCCTCAAAGTGCGTGTAAATAAATAGAACTTGGAACAATGCTGGTCTTGCTGTGGTTGCTGCGAGTAAAGATGGCTCTGTTGGAGGTATATAAGGACGTGATAACCCACAGCTTTGCCTGTTTATTTCAGGTAGGGCTTGAGAGTGAGGGCCTGGGCACCCTGGAGCTGGCTTAGCTTTGTTTCTTGTCTGTCTTCTGAAAGGTGTTTGTGTGAAAAGTTTTCTTTCTTCAGGTCTGAAGTTTCTGACATCCAGGAAGGAAAATGCACTATTTGAATTATTGAGAAAGGGAAACATGAGCTGTTGGCAACACTTTTATAATACACAGTGAATATTTATCTTCCTCAGAAACACTTCTCTTTAAGAAAATGCATGAGGTTCTGTCATCGGCAGTTTAATAAGTCCCGAAGTGGAGTGATTTACGCCAAGCCTGGCGAGAGCTGTGTTTTGCCAGCCGTCTGCCTCAGCTAATCTCCCAGTTCCATCTACAAACGGGGATGATTTGCAGCTTCTTTGATTAATGACATCTCTCATTTTCTTCCTAACGTGGAGCAATTAATCTCACCCCGTCCCTGGGGTCCACCAGGGTAATAGGTTTGAGTGGGGGGAGAAACAGCCCGCAAAACTCCTTTTGGATACAACACTTTTCTTTTCCCCTATCCCCTCTCCTTTCTGTCCGTGCTGGGGGTTGCGGTTGCCCAGAGCTGTGCTCCGGGAGCCTGCGAAGTGCCCGCTCGGACCCTACCGAGGCGCGGGGCGGCCGCAGCTGCATTGCGGATGGAGCGGCGGCGCTCGGGGAGGGGCGGCCGAGTGCCCGCGGAAGGGAGCGTGGGCGGCGCGGGGCAGCGGGGGGCGCGGAGCCTCCGCCCCGCCCCGCAGGAGGCAGGCAAGGAGGGAGGGGCCCTGCGCGGAGCGGAGCGGTGAGTTCCGGCAGAGCGTGGGGCGAGGGGAGCGGTGCCATCGCGCTGTGTCCTCGCACGCCGTCCCCGCGGGGAGCATCAGCGCCCGGAGCTGCGCTGGGGGACCGGGACGCGGCGAGGTGCGCGAAAAGGTGCGGAGCGGCCTCTCACCTGCGCGGGGCGCGGCCGCCTTCGCCCCGCGGCACTGGGACCGCGCCCGGCGGCGGCGGTGCCCCCGCGGTGTCCGCGTGCGCAGCGCGGAGCGCTGCGGAGTTACGCGGCGGCCGTTCGCTGCGCAGGGGCTCCGCAGCTGTTAGGCAGAATGTAACGAGTTGAAAAACGGCCGTGGTTACGCGCTCTGAAGGGCGAAGGGAACGAGCGTGAAGTGAGGGCAGTTCTATAAAAACCAGAGAAATGCCGGGCGAGAAGAAACGGTCCGGAGAGGGCTTCGCCGGGCTGCCCGTCAGTCGGCCGCCCTCCTGGGAGCCAGCCGCCAGGTCGTGTTGTCAAAGCAAATAGTCACCATCCGAAGGACACGAAGTGGTACACTCGGCTTGCAGACCGCTCCGTGCGTGCTGCAGGAGTTGGGCAGCGGCTGCGGTCTGTGTGTGCCCGCAGAAACCCCACTGGGCGCGCTGCTCCGCGCTGCTGCGGGGCGCGGGGATGGGGCTCCTCCCGCGCGCGCTCTTCTGGAGCGCTCTTAAACCAAAAGGAAAGCGAGAGAAAAGGTAGGATGAGGAAATCGCTTCCGTAGTTCGTGCTGCTGGCGTGAGTTCGAGTTGGCGGCGTTCGCTTTTCATAGCTGAGCGCAACGCGACTCTGTGGAATTACAGGGACTGATGGAGAGGTTCTGGATGGAGCTTGTGGGGGTGTGCCACGTTTGGTGCGTAACGCGGCGGCCGAGGTGCCGAGTTCCGAGTGGGGATTCTGCCGTGGCCTCCTTCAGTAGTTTGTGCACGAAGTTTGGGGGAGGCTATGCTGAAGAAAGTTGTTTGAACAGACTCTGATTCTTCATAAAAAAATGTCTACTTCTAAAAGTGACCAGGTCATCTCCTGGTTTGTAGGATAATGCATTAAAATGATTTGCAGTTTTTATGTTGGTCAGAAGACCTGTCTTGTCATTTCCTAATTTTAGGTGTCTTTTCTGGAGGGCACCCAACAGATAGGAGGACAAATGTTATCGGAGTCACTTGAGAACGACATGCTGCCATATGGCAGCACAGCAGTTTGGAAGCATGTGTTGTCCAGGATTTGGTGCTCCTTTGGCCATACTCTTGGTTTTTGTTTGGAATGACCTGGCTTCTGTTAAGGCCGTTGGTACAGTATTAGAAGATGGCTTCTGCCTTCTTTCATATCAATTGTTGTGGTTAATTTTGTTGCACCTCTCCTGACTTGGAATTCAATGGAGCTGTAGAGATGTCTCTTTTCATTACTGTCAGTTTTCAGAAGTTTCACTGTTTTACGGCAGCGTAGGAACAGTGCTGGTGTTTCTGGTGAGATGGAATTTGACCTTACCCAGATTTTTTGTCCTTGGATTGCGTTGAAACTTAATAGTGTAGATGGCTTGTCGTCTTGAACTGAGGAATTTGGGGCAGCTATCATGGTATTGCTCATGTTCTGTCATTTGTTTTACTGGGAAGTACAACAGCAGCAATCCCTGATGTGGTTAGGTGCTTGGAAACACGTTTGTCTTCCCATGTTGTGCACTTTATGACAAGGGAGTAGTGGAGAGCTGTCAGAGTGATAATATTCTGTCACAGTAACTCTACAGCTATATATCGTGTCAATGTGCTGGGTATCAGAGTGGTCTTACAGCGTCACAGCCGTAGGAACAGAGGCAAGGAACTGTGGCTTTAAAGGATGTGAGGGGAGGCAGCCACATGAGAGCCACAAAGTTTTTATTTTGGTCCAACTGAAGCACTAATGCAATGGGATAATTTTAACCATAGTTTGTGCTTGATACTGCAAGTCCTGTGCTTTTCATTCTTAGTAGTTCCTTTGGTTACAGTTTGGTCCATGTCAGATGATTTAAATTCCTTGGCAGTTACCTCTCTCTTACCTCTTTTAAACTCTAGAAATGCAAGTCACTGCTTTATTGTACTTAATCAATAGTTAATCAATGTATTCAAATTGCATTCAGAATGTAATCAGAAAGAGAAAGCATTTTAATCTTAACAGTTGCAAAACTGTATTAAATTAGTTCTTATTTATAGCATAGTTACCTTCTCCAGCTCTATTTCATTTGCATGAAAAGAGAGTACCTAGAAGATATTAAAGAGAGCTTGGATTTTTTCCTTTAATAACATGCAAAAATAAATTAAAAAATTGCTTCATTAATTTTCTCAGTGCTTGCAACTTTTACCAGCCTATGCTTAAAACAAGGGTTAAATCCGTGATGAAGGCGCTGCAGGAAAAAGTGGACTATAATGCTCATGTGTACATACATCATGGGTTTCAATATGCTATTATGGACTGTTCTGAAGTAAAAGTTACCCTCTCTTCCAGATGCAAAATTATTCATAGGTTATTCATTATCTTCCCTGAGCTGTCGGCTTTACTTATCTCGACCATAGGCTGTCGAAACTGTGTCCTGTCCTTAGGCTGCCTCAGGCAAGGAAGATGCCCCAACAATACCAGAGGTGGTTTTCTATTTTATTTGAATTTGCAGACCACTAAACATTTTCCAGTGGGAAGTATGGAGATTTCTATATTATTGTTAAACTTGTTGTCAGTAGAGTTCTTTTTCTTAATTATGCATAGTAGACTTCTTGAGTGTCGTTGGCATGCTACAGGTTGAAATTTGCTGTTGTGAAATTTTAGGATTCATTTTAACTTTCACATGGTTGACTTGTGGTGTGTGGATGTGCATCAGCTTTCTTGAAAGTTTTGGATGAAAACCAAACCTCTCTGCAAAGATTTTTTTCCTTTTGGACAGAAGTGTCTAAAATGTTGATCTTACAAGCTGATGAAGTTGAGGCCTTGGTATGCTGTTATAATTAATTAGCCCTCATGTTCATAACGTATGTAAGTTTTGTTCCATAATAAAAACGTAGGGAGTGGTTTGAATATAAAGGAAATACTCACCTGGGCTGCCAGTATAATGTAGCAATGGAAAATATAATTTTATAACTATGATGCTTGTGGAGTGAGGGCTTCTTTGAAAGATCTATTAAAATATTAGCGTCATCACAAAACTTATGACAAGACAAAATGTTCTGATGGCCCAATTTCAATTATTTCTTCCCAAACATGATCCAAGTGCTGACAGGGAGCCTGCTTTGCCCTGTTGGTTTAAAAAAGAAAAAAAAAAAAAAAGGTATTTCCCTTAACAAGGCAGGATATGGACTCTGTGGCATCAGGAGGGGATTAGCAGCAGGAAGCAGAACCTGGGGATAAAGGACATTTTTAGCACAAGAACAACTTAAGTTTTCTCACAGAAATTTACAGAACATTTCCTCATTGGAGCAAGTGAAGCACTTGGTGGCAGCAGAGAGGGATGGAGATGTCTTAGACAAGTTTTGAGATGGAGTTTGTCTCATCGACAGAAGGGATTATATGTTTAGCAGTGGTATGGGCCCAGGGAAGTGGTTACATTTAGTGTCTGTCAAAGCTTTAAATTTCATGCCATGTAAGGTGTCAATCTTATTTCCCTTCAATCTGTTTAAAATGCAGCTTCAGAAATCCTTCTTCTTTTTTTGGCTCTTGCTGGTGTTTAACCCCTCTCAAGTGATTTCTCCTCTTCTACGTCAAGTTTAAGCTGCTTGTCTGTGCCTAAGCAGGCTAAAGCCACATTGTGTGCAGCCTAGCTTTCTATTATTCCCTTTGCTTTTCCTCCAGCAACTCTGGAGTCAAGTGAATGTCTCTGCTGGCTCATTGCTCAGCCTGTACTGGGGACTGGCTCCAGGGATGGAACATCCACAGCTTCTCTGGGCAACCTGTGCCAGTGCCTCACCACCTGCTGAGTAAGGAATTTCTTCCTAACACCTAAATTAAATCTCCTCTCTTCTAGTTTAAAGCCGTTCCCCCTTGTCCTATCACTGTGCTGCCTGATGGAGAATCCCTCTGCATCTTTCCTGTAGACTTCTTCAAGTAGTGGAAGGTTGCAACAAAGTCTCTCTGGAGCCTTGTCTGCTCCACGCTGAACGAGCTCAGCTCCCTCATCCTTTCTTCACAGGACAGGTGCTCCAGCCCTCCGATCATCTTTGTGGCCCTCCTCTGGACCTGCTCCAGCAGCGCCATGTCTTTCTTGAGCTGGGGTCCCCAGACCTGGATGCAGTACTCCAGGTGGGATCTCATAAAGCTGAGCAGAGGGGAACAATCACCTCCCTCGCCGTGCTTGCTATAGTTCTGATGCAGCCCAGACTGGATCCATTTTGGTTGTCTTTTTATTATTTATACAGCTTCTCTTCCTGTTTGATTGTTAATAACTTTTTTTTTTCTGCATACTCCGATGTGTTTTAGTATTGGAATCTGCAGAGCTAAGGCAACAGATAGTTTAAACATGAGGATTTTGAAGCTAGTACTTTTGATGCAGGAAGCTTCTTAGTATATAATGTCTATTAGTATTCAAGTGTTTGTGGGCAATTTACAAAAAAATAATAATTGTATTTTGTGAATGGTATTGTTTCTTATTTTGCCAAGACTTCTGGACAGTCTTTCATGGAGTGTTTAATATAAGTTTTGCCTAATAACATTTCAGCTAGGTTGCAGAATTATTTTTTTATGTTAAAGTGCCTGGGGGAGAGAATAAACACATGGTTATGGCCTCAAATAATTTACAATATGAGATCTTTACTATGTAAAGTGTAAATTGTATTATCTATCTGAAATGCGAACAGTTCTATCAAAATCTCTAATGTTGTAGGGAGACAATTATATTTTGTATTAAAAAAAGTCAAATGTGTTAATTGAAGTCACTAGATCTACTTTCAAAAATTATGAATTGTAGCTTACATTTATTAATCTCTCTTCTCTTTGTGAATTTTGTAAGTGAAAGTCTTTTTTTTATTTTTTTGATTAATTTGTGAAAAGAGAATGGAAGTGATCAGGAGCCTACCCTGGAAAAGTTAGTAACAGTTTTGTCATAGTGTTAACACTTTTATGTGTATTTAGGTTTTATTTTCCTATCTTGAAGTTATCCAATATAATTAAAAAAAGTCAGAAATCTATATTTTTCAAAAATGAACTTCATATAAACGCATCTCTGAATTCTGTGATTGTTTGTTTAAAATGTGCTGGCTGAAGTCTTTTGACTGAAAAAGTTTTTCTCACCTTGCTTTCAGTGGGACTTAGTCTAAATGTAGTAATTTTGACTCCTCCCTGCCTTTGAACTCAGTCTGTCCCTGAGGGTGAGATGTATTCTCTGACTGACTTTAACGTGTTTAAGTTTGGATACCAGTAGTCCGATAACTGTGTAATTTGGTGTTGTTCCTCCAATTAGATACAAAAAGATTAATCTCAAAATAATAGCAGACAGGTCAAGACATTTTGAGAAATCCATTACAGTGACTATGTGATTATGTGAATTATTAGTTGTGTGTAAATCTTCTTAAGGATGATGGATGGAAATCTCAGACAGAAACGGTGGTAACTATACACCTTTTGTGGTCTCTGAAATTAATTTATTAAATGTTTTGGAGATTGACTAATATACACGTAATGACTTTTTTGTTAAGGTCAATGTAAAGTCTAATATATCTTGGAGATTAGTATTGATCAAGTAAAGCTGAAATCAATCTTGGATTTTGAGGATCATTATACTTGGAAATAGGACACAGTACGGAAGATATGCATATGTTAGGTTGTAGACAGCTTTTACAGTAATTATGGACAAACAAATTTTAAATTATGTGTAATGTCTAAAATAAGTAGACAACCTGTCAAAAGAATAGTTATCTAAATAAACAATCAGTTAAAATCCTTAAATATACTCTTAGTTTGAGAGATGTTCTTGAAGTCAGTATTAAAGTTCCCTTTTGCTTCAGCAGGAGAGGAATTCTGTCCTCTCTGTTTGAATTCAGGAGCTGGTGCTGAGGAAAAGGTTAGCCTGTCTTTGTTTAGACATATATTTTTTTAATAGTAAATTGTTTTCTGTCTTGGCTGTCTTCCTTAGATGTTCTGGTCAAATTGAATCTGCACAGTTGGAGGAGTACATGTGTAGAGAAGGGAAAGAGGTAAATTACAATGCAATGTACCCTTCAAATACTGCATGATAAGCATAATTGATTTCACTGAAGGTGAACTAGTGCTATTTGCTGAATAGGAAATCTTCAAACAGAACATATATTTGTGTGTGTGTGTGTGTATATATATATAGTGTTTATTATATAAAGAAATGCTTTTTTAGTTTTCTCTTGATATAAAATACCTGACCTGGGTACCCCATGTAAAAAGAAATTGCTGGAAATTTTGAAGATATTGGTTGAGAGCTTTCAACAGAAGTAATTCTGAAAATATAATTTTATTGAAATAGTGCGAACACTTGCTTTCTCCTCAGTTTTTCAGAACGTTAAAATAAATGAAGGCTTTACTATCTATCTTCTGTGCAAAAGTCATCTTCTGATACAACTTTGTCTTCAGGGAGCTTCAGATGATGTTCTCCACAAGAGATTGATACAATTGCATTGATGTCAGTGTGATTATACTTTGCTCTATTGTCTGGCTTTTTATATAGTTAGCTATATATATAGTTAAGATGATAGGTTGTGAATTTATATTTATAAATGTTTACATATTTGTAATTTTGATTCTCAGGCTATGAAAGTCCTTTTACCAGAGCAGCTGTTCTTATCAGTGGACTTTTCCTGAATTTCTCATTATTTATCCTCAGAATAAATCTACAGTGTACATGTTAAGAAATTCACCTTATTTGTACCTGAAATAACACTTTAAAATTTATTAGCAAGAATTTTTATAGAGAGGACTATTACTTGTCTTCTGCTGCTGCACTGACATCAACAAATCCAATACAGTTGCTCTGGATTTAAGACAGGATGATAGAAAGAAATAGATTCCTGACAACTGTTTTTCAGAGTAAAATTGTTTAATAATCAGAACTGACCTATTTTTAAAAATGCCTCAGAAAATACAACCTTTAGTGTAGATATGTTCTTCTTCTTGATCAAACATTTTGGATGAAATTTGCAAAAGATTATTTTCCAATTAGCGTTCCCAGATGAAAGTATATTTAGGTCAATTTTACTAATTAGAAGAAATTTGTCCAAAACCATATCCTAATGCTTCACATTCTTCTTCTTCAAATGCTTACAAAAGAAGATATTAGAACTGATTTAGAATTGTTGTTTAGCTTCCCAAAATAATGAAGCAGTATAGTATTAATATTTGCAGAGTGGAAGTGAAAGCAAAACTAAAATGATGGGAAAAAAGCAACAAAAAACAGTATCAGATCGCTTACAGTAGATGTAAAGAAAATTATATTTTCTAGTTTTTGATTTTTTTAATTATTTTTTGTTTCTGGAATTAATTCATCATAGTCAGAAAAAGTGATAATTCTCTGTTGTGCTTGACCTTGATACTAACTTTGTTCACTCTGGGAATTGTTAAATAAAACACCGAAAGACCTATTCTACCTTGAGCTGCCTAGTCAGCCTTGAACTGTGTGTGAGTGTCACAGCCATCTCTTCACCAGAGTATAAACTTCAATTGATAATGTTTCATATATGAATCCTTTAATGAAAAAATATTATGAAAAGTGATGCAACCATCCAATTTCTCATATATTTTTTTAATTGTTGAAGGGCTAACTAAAAGTGGGTCAAGCGTTTGCTGCAAGCTGACTTTGAGAAGCTTCAGAATCTATATGAAACTTGACCTACGTGTCTGAACTGGGACTTCAGAAACTGGGCTGAAGAAAACCAAGCTCTTTAAACTGTTTTTTATGTGCGTAGAAATGTTTGGCTACTGATTTAATCAGTGATTTAATTCAAGCAGTTCATATATTAAATATACATTTTATTTCTTCATTAGAGTCTTAGAGTCTAATTGAGGTCAATTATAATTTATATTTGCATAAGAGCAGAAGAGGCTCAAATTGCATTTAGTTAGGCGTGTATCTAAAAAGAGTGTGTTGTATGTCTGAAAATTAGTTCCGTATAGTTTTAAATGCTTTGTTGCTTCCTAGTAATGGAACTGAGTGTTTTTGAAATAAAACTGTCTTTTGCCTTTACAAACTACAGATTATTATATCACTAGTACTTTGTCGTAAAACACTGCTGCTTTGATTGGTATCATGACTCTCTTCCAACAGTAGTATCATAAGTCTCTTCCAACAGTGGTATCATAACTCTCCTCTGACAGTGGTTTGCTTCAAGTCCACCTCCAAATATGTTAGTAGGCTACAGTTTCTCAGAGAGAAAGCAGATCACAATCCAGATCTTCCACTTCTTACAGTATTAACTATTCATCAGAGAATACTAAATTTGTCTGAGTCTGAACATTCAGCTCATAGTTACCTAGGAAAAAAAAGAGAATTCTACAACGTAAAAGCGTGACATCAGTGAGGCCTGTTAGTAGCGTGGCTTGGTGTGTTGCTTTTTTAACTGTTATAATTCCAATTCTCCCAAGTGGAAACAATTTTCTATTGCCTGAATACAGGAAAAGTTTATAAAAGGAGAAGAAATACTTGCCTTTAGTTCCTGTAGTTTCTGTTTTGCTGATGTGCATGGTTGTTTTCCCTCTAAGTTTCTCCAGGTATTTCATGATCCTCTAGTAAGTCCCAACAGCTCTTGGTTTTCTAAGCTCACTACATAAAAGGAGGGTACATCCCCAGCCTTTGCCGTATAGGAGAACCTCCAGTGATCAAATGTGAGAGCGGTACTCAAGATTTTTGGCACTAACTGACACCAGTATTTTGTTGTAATTCAGTATTTCCTATGTCGATCTAGTCAGGCTTAACAAGTTTCTTGTGAACATGTGCAAGGTCCATATGAATGAGGAAAATAGGTGTAGAAAACATCCAGGACACAGAAACTGTTGGCATGATCCACTGATACGGAGGATGAGGGAAAGACTTGCATTCAACTGAGTCTTGCTGGACTACTTTTGTGTAGTCCTTAGACCATTTCTAACCCCTTGAATTGCGCTGCTTTCCAGACAAGCCTATTCCAATGATCTGTGATTTTTGATCTATAACAAATGTAATTTCATCTTTGTTCAGAAAAGTTTAGTGGTTTTGTGATATAGTTTCCCTTGCCTCATCAAAGTTTTTTTTTGGAACATTTGGGGTTATCTTTTTTTTTTTTTTTT